>JAUZNJ010037829.1:0-11314 GCA_034780135.1 Jordanella pulchra | reverse complement strand
GAGATCTCGCAATACTTTTGCGAGATCTCGCAAAAGATTTTTTTTTCCTCCATGTCCCTTTAGGGGCTCAGTAGTTTATAGTTTATAAATCAACAGAAAATTTTTAATTCGAGGAATTGTTTTCTCTAGCTGTGATGAATAACCTCCATGTGTGAAGAACAACCTGATATTGGTGGCCACAGGTCTGACTTAGGATTGCCTAGGGGTGACCATGGCTAGCCTTGACACGCCAACTGACTTAGACGGGGCAAATGTCAGTCTGCTAAGGCTCATTACTCTCTGGTCTAAAACACACTGGAACATTCACATCAAGACTGCAGCTGCAATGGAGAAATTTTTCGCTGATGACCTTTATTAAGTATTGAAAAAACAGTTCATATCCTAAAAATATGAAAAAAAAGGCTGATGTATAGCTTTTCTTTTTTTTTCTTTTTAAATGTGTTTGAGTGACATCTGGAGTTATCCAACTGGGTTTAAACTACATTTGCAGACTCTGTTAGCCACGCTTTTGAAATCGGGCTCTACCCGCTCCTTTCCAAACTAATACCCTGAGGCTTGATTCAAATACCTCAAATATCTGACTGTTGTGCTGAATCCAGACAGCCTTCCTTCTTAATATACGTCTTAAATCAACAGACACATACATGTCTGATGCTGTTCAAATTGGGACTACAGCCTTCCAAAAAGAAGAGCAAAAAACAAAAGTTACAAAAATGTTGTAAATAGGTGACGCTCCCTATTAAGAACTTAAACATATGATGGTGTGTCCGTTAGCATGTGTCACACATGCTACATGTCACAAAATATTGTATTTTTGTTAAACCCTGTGAGGTGTGCTGTGTCTATAAGGTTGGTCACGCAAAGGATTGTAGACAACTGTATATGCTGCTAGGGATGTCAACTAACAGCTATCAATAATTAGATAGCACTTATTTTGGTGACTGTGGACACGCTTCTGCTGAGTCTTTACCAATTTGAGGTGTTTGGGTTGAGCCTGACTTAAGATAGGTCTGTTGTAGTATATGAGAGGATTTAAGAGATATGTGCATAGTTTATTGAGCCGTGTTTTGTTAATGTTTTAATTGATTATTAAGAAAAATGGTAGATCATATAAAATGATCCTTCTTTCTGCTCATTTGCTTCATGTAATAGTCTCATGGTTCTTAGTAAAATGTGTTTTGTTTGTTGCTGAATAAATTAAGATTGAATAAATAAGAAAAAGAGTTGACCTTCAGTAAAATTATTACTTTAAAGGGGATTCCAGCAAATTTTTGTGCCTCATCCGCATGCAGTCACTTGCTTGAAATTCTGCCAGTAATTTATGTGGCCACAGTGGGACCATGCTTTACTATATTATCAAATAGGAGGAGCTTCAGTTTACTGCTTTCTACTTTCAACATGATATGGCAGACCTGGATTTTACCCAGCATGACATGGGGCTTTATTATGGAAAGCTGAACAACAAAGCCGGCATCCTTAGGCCCACCAGATCCCCCAAATATTGTGCCAATTTGGGGAATCCAGGTGGAACTACTGATTGATCACAGTTGATTCTGTGACAAGGACCTGAAACTATCAACTTGGCTGAGTGAAGGATCACCCAGATTAGAGTTCCTGGTGCAAGGTACCATTCTGAAGCTTAGGTAGGAGCAGTGGGAGAGCAGACCAAGACACTGAACAAAGAGTACACCAGAGCAGGGAAGACGGCAGCTGGCCAAGAGGCAGAAGACTTTTGAATGATTTAACAGTTCCATTAAGGGGTAAATTAAAGTAGCTTTTTCAAAAGCTGCCCACAAACCTCCATAGAGCGTTCCCTGCTTCATCCTATGTCAACGTTTATTTTTCAATCATCCATTTGATTGAAAAAGCTTTGTCTCTTCTGTGCTAGACAGAAAAGTCCAGCTTATT
Source organism: Jordanella pulchra (assembly GCA_034780135.1). Lineage (NCBI taxonomy): Eukaryota > Metazoa > Chordata > Actinopteri > Cyprinodontiformes > Cyprinodontidae > Jordanella > Jordanella pulchra. The sequence goes on along the minus strand of JAUZNJ010037829.1, from coordinate 9,406 downwards.
TAACTCCAGCGAAATTCGCCTGTCACCCACCATGGTTGAGGCCTTGCTATATTCACCCCAACAACACCACTGGCCTTGCTAGAAGTGCATCCTTTGCACTGCTTCGCTCCTGTACGCGACTCTACATAGGAATAACATGTAATGCCTTAGTTACATTGGGTGTGAGTGCACCATTAATCTGTAGCTTAACGCCTTGTATGCAACCGTGTACCGAAGGTAGGCTGATTTTTTTTTATTTTAATGGACGTTGGGTTGTTTAGTTTCTTTTTTTTTCATATTCCCTGCAAAATTTAGGATTAGTGATTTTTAAGTTTGTGGACATTAACCATTATCAACACTACCTACAACCTGTACAGGTTAGAGGTTTCTCATAAAAATGCTGTCTGTTTTTAGATACAGAATTATAAGATTCTATATGATTCTTTAGATTTGGGCTCAAGGCTGTATTCAAAACACCTATTAGAACAACATGCTCTAAGGAGAATGCAATAATTTCTTTATTACTTACAGAATGTTTCTGCAGCCACACTACACATGCAATCAGGTCTAGGCGATATAATACATAAAAATGCTCTAAACCAGGCACGTACAACAGGAGGTGTGCTCAAGCAGGAAAACATCTGAAACCTGAACACCCCTTTGGACACCCGTGGTCTAAACCGTTCCCTTATAGCTCTGAATGTATGTTTATGGTCGTTGTTTTGTGGGACTGTGAAAGCCCCCCGTCAATTCTCATTTTTTTGCGGTCTCTAACATGTTTTTTTATATTTTTTCCAGGGTTCTCCCATTTTAGCTCCATTTATTTTCCTATTAACTCCGACAAACAAAGTTGGTCAGAGTTTATTGAAAGAAAGTTTTCAATCCAATGAATTGAAAGATTTATAAAATTACAGCAGAGCTGTAAGAGCTTCTTAGTGCTGTAATTTTAGGGTCTGCAACCTTTACAATATATAAATAAATTTGAGATTATCACCCATCCATCCATCCATCCATCCATTGTCTTTACACCCTTGTCCCTAATGGGGATCGGGAGTGTTGCTGGTGCCTATTTAAAGCTGTGTTTCAGGCGAGAGGCGGGGTACACCCTGGACAGGTCGCCGGTCTGTCGCAGTGAGATTATCATCCAATATCCAATTTGCATTAATTAAATGGTTAAATGAAATAAACTCTTTTCATTTTATTTGAGAACAAATGAAGCGCATTGAGAAGAGCATTTTGCTGAATGAAAAGAATCATGTTAATGTAGAAATCAAATGACTAACCATTGAACCACTGATGTCATTTTGCTGGGAAATGTTTGCCATTGAGAGAACACATGGAAAGTCTTTTACAAAGAGAGTTTCTAATATGATTAAAACAATTAGGCCTATATACTGTTTTTATAGCCAAACTTAAGAGCCTGTACTAGTTTCGGAGCTGCAGGTTGAAGAGTAGTTGCTCTTTTTTTTCAATTGGTCGATATAACCCATTTAACATGGCTTTGTGTGATGCTTACATCTTGCGATATTCTTTATCATCTTACCGGGCTCAAAGCTAATATTTAGGCCTAACACGTTGGTAAATACGCAGCACAAATGACGCTCTATCTGTTGCACCATGTCGCCATCTAGTGGTGAATAAGATCAATTGCAGGTGGAGAATATCAGCAAGCTGGGGGGTGGAGACAGGAGGAGAAAAAAAATCCAATGGGAAGAAAATTCAAACGGTCTTCTTCCTGGAAATAGTAGAGAACCCGCCACAACTTCACCACATGACATTTCAGAAAGAAAATGCGACATCCCTTCCCCTGATAAACGGCCAACCTTCATTTCAACCCCATAAACCTGCAACTATAGTCGCATAAATGATCCAAACAGAATGGCTGCACCAGCCCATTACGTTTACGGACCGTTTCTTTATCTGCGTGTTTTTATGTGGAAACGTGGGGTCGACACAAGCTGATTGCGACATCACCTTCATTCCCGTAAACTATCCCCTTCCTTTACCGTAGAAAACATGACATCACTCCACTTTCACTTTGATGTTGGGAAGGTGGACAATCGGATAAAAACAACACATAATAATCTCAACCCGAACATAAACATGCATGCAAACTTGAGTCGTTATTAGTAATTATGTAACCACAGGAAAACCCTTTTGCCTCTTCAGAGGGTCCTCCTTTTGATTCAGGAAAAATACGGCGGCTCAGTCACATTATGGAAGGAAACGGTGTAAAATCTGCCTTATTCTCACCTTTTAAATGTTTATCCCAGAATCAGCAGCGAAAACCAAAGTGAGATCTGCACGGCAGATCATCTCCATACCTATCCCAAGATGACGCAGCCCCCTTAAAAAACCTCTCCCCATCCACAGTCATAAAAAAACACATATAAACCCCCATCTTGCATCCAAAAAACGAATTTAGCTGTAGTGATGGGATTAAAAAAATACATCTCTCCATGATCCACCTCTGCATGATCGTTTCGCCTTTTCTGAATGATTGCATAGCTCCTCTTCTTCCACTGAAATAAATAAAAAAAATGAAAGGCGAGCACTTGGAACAAGCAGGAGTCCCTATCCACAGCTCGGATCGTGCGCAGTGGACATCTCTAAAGGAAGATTCAGAATGGGGACCCCTTAAAAAAATTGCGCAGTTTTTATTCCATTGAAGGAAGCAGAGGACTCCTTTCTGCCTCTTGTCCCCCTGAACGCCTCTTTTCTCTTCCTCTTCCCTCCCTCCTTGCCTGTCTGCCTGGCAGCCTTCCTCCCTCTCTTGCAGGTTTGGCTTTCAGTGGAGGACTCTCGCTTCAGTACAGTCACTATGCAGGACTTCCCAAAAGCCTGAAGGATTTTAAAGAAAACTGAAAACTAGAGGGAACGCCACAATGAGGAGAGTCTACAAAGCTTAAGGTTTAAATAGCTCTTAGGAGGGCCAGAGCTACTCTGTTGAGCAGAAGAGGAAGAAAATAGACCTCTTATCTATATTCATGTAAAGTTTTTAGTCTGTTTACTTACTACATAACTCTATACAATAGTGGTCCTTGCAAAAATTAATCGCTGGGCGAGGAGTGGTCAGATGGGACCTCCAGTTGCCTAAACTGAACTTTCCTAGCTAGATGGGAGCTACTGGTAATCTTAGGGTTTTACACTAAAATAAGTATTTTATTAAAATGTTGCCAAACAATTGAGTACACGGTTCTTGATATATAATTTTTTTTAGGATGTCATTTCTGATAATAAGTAGGCTAATAAAATCTTTTTATGATTTTGTACACGCAAAAGGAACTCAGAGGCATTGATACTATATTTTCTACATGAGCTATATGTAAAAATTAGTAGTAGCTCCAGCAGTGGCTTCAAACCAACAGACAAGCTCTGAGCTAGTGTAGAAGGTGAAAGAGAGCACATAGAGTAAGCTGTAATAAAAGCACAGCCAAAAACTATGCCGACGGAAGACTAGAAAAACTGACTGAAAGCATCCCCGCTAGGAAGAACAGTAGAAAAAAAATACAAAGAGACAAGTATTAAATAAAACTATCTACCAAGTCTACCTTTCATCCTTAATAAGAAGTAGATGTCCTGACAAAGTTTTGACAAAACAAAAATCACAGAAAGAACAATAATAAACAAACAAACATTGCAGAGCATAAACTAGAGAGCCCAGGAGCTCACATTGCAAAAGAACAAGTTGTACTACAGGCCCATTTTAAAACCTCTGCATTAGTAAAATTATCGTCAGTATTCAGCTGTTAAAAACCTTCCACACAAGGATCAGGCACTTTGACATCTTCCCTTCATACTTGCGTTCACTAAAGCACGGAGACTTGTTAAGGTGTTCACAGGCATCTGTATAAACTCAGACTGTGGATGTACCACAATGTTGGCATTATTGGACCTTAGTGTCACACTCAATATCCTTGATCATTCAATTTTATTTGGGTATTTGGAAAACTGGGTTAGCCTTTTTTGTTACAGCACTGGGCTGGTTTAAATCCTGCTTGAAGAACACTAGGTAGGCTTTCCACAAGGGACCACAAACATCACATGTGACATTCACCAATGACCATCCTGGTACCCCTTCTATTTAATACCTACATGACCCCCCTAACTCAAATTTTACTAAACAATAACATAAGTTACCATAAATATGCAGAAAACACAAAGTTGTAGTATGACTTTGAAACCATTTAAGCACAGAATAAAACCAAAGCACATCAGTGTGCAAAGATTTTCTTCAGCTGAATCAAAACAGGACTTAGGTAACAAATACTTTTTGGACCAAGTAAAGAGGGATTTAAAATCTAACACACAGATTTGACCATTACACTCAAAAACCACTGATCAGGTTTTAAATCTAGTGTTCGGATGGACTCAGAAGTGAACCTTTAGAGGCACACAAAGACAATAACAAAATTGGCCTTCTATAACCTGAATAATATTCCCAGGATGAAAGTACTAAAGTCTAAAGAGGATCTTAGGGAGAAAAACATTTTTCGTTTTTGCTCAGGGTGCAGACTAGGAAGCAGCCCAGTTTAACACACCTCTCTGTAGCTTCGGTGTCTTGTCCATGACCAAAATCAAACAGATAAAAAAAAACCTAAATGAGTAATCATAATAATTTAATTAAAAATAAAACCACTCCAATTAAGAAAAAAGTTAAAGCAATTCAATGTGCTTTATTTAGCATGAAATATATCCAAAGTTTGCTAGTTAATGACTTGATCTGTGATAATCAAATTGATTCATGTTGTCTTAGAGAAACCTGGCTGCAAGAATTAAGTTAGAATAAATTAGACAAATTCATTTAAATATTTAAATTTTTGTACGCCCAGAATCTGGGCAAGGAGCAGAAGTAGTAAAAATCTAGCAGTCAGATTTATTGACTAGTTCAAAGTCAGGTTACAGTTCTTTTGGAAATTTAAACCTCAGTTTCCCCATCTATACCGTAAAGCAACAAAATCACTTCTCTTTTTTACGATGTGGTGTCCATCAGTCCTTACTTTCATTTTGAGATCAGTTTTCAGATTTCCAATCTGATTTAGTGTTAAACTCTAACAAGGTCATCATTGTGGGAGATTTTAACATTCATGGCAAAGTTGAAGGTCATAGCTTAAATGCTGCCTTTAATGCTAAAACCTGCATAGTCCCATGAATTCTTCCCCTTTCTTGTGCTGAAATATAGAATTGACTGCAAAGAAACAATAATTCCTCACAACCTGTTATTTGACAGGATTTTAGTAACCTTCAAACTAACTTTAACAGGGTTCTCCTCCCCCAAAAGAAGGTTTCCCTTCAACAGATCATTATTAGATAAAACAATAATGCATTTTAAAGAAATTCTAATTTTTTAATAATATTTTTTATAATATGTGGATCAACTAAATAAAAACAAACCTAAGAGAAATAATCTGCTAACCAAAAGTGGAGAGATCCAAAGTTACCAAATTGTTTCAGCTACTACACTTAGAAACCACTGATTATGGTGAAATGTTTTTCTTTAGCAGAATTGATTACTGAAACAAAGTCTTCATAGGTTTGGCAAAAAACAGAGGTCCATAGAGTACCCAAAAATTTTACTTAAGTAAAAGTGGCACTGCTTCCTCATATTTTTACTGAAGTAAAAGTAAAAAGTAGCATTTGAAAAATTTACTCAAGTAAGAGTAAAACAGTAGATGGTAAAAAGGTTATTCAAGTTCTGAGTAACTGATGTATTGACTACCCATGATCCTAAAAACGGATTTAATATTTTTGTTGTTGTAAAACTTACAGAATCAATAGTTACAAAATAAGAAGGTGTGTATGTTTGCATGTGTCACAAAGAGTACAGATGAAGAAATAATGTATTTTTGTCAAATTCTGTGTGGTGGGCTGTGTCTATACGTCCTGTAATGCAAATGATTGTGGGAATCTGTATAGAATCCAGACAGGAACATCGGGAGGTCCTAATGATAAATTAAATATCAACAGGAATTATCCCTGGACAGTATTTCTGTTGCTGACCGCTGATACACTGCCACTTTGAGTTAAAGGAGCAATAAGGAAAAATCCATGGAAAAATCCATTGGACCCTGGTGATCCAATTGTTGAATAAACTAAATACCCTCTTGGGAATCAAACTGCATGTTAAAGTGCCCTCTACAGTGGTGAGGATGCTTGATTTGCCCAGTTTTTCTGCCCTTCAAAAAGTTCAGTACTCCACTGGCAAATGTCAAGAACTGAGGCTATAATTTTAGATGGGATATGGTTTAAAATCACACACCATTTCTTTGTGTTGTTCTTGGTCTTTTGTTTACAATCCACTTATGCATAAAGCTCATCCAACAAATCAAAACTTATACAGAACCTGAGGACGATCATTTGCCAGAAAAAGTTCTTTTCCTAACAGCATAACGTCAGTTATGAGTTACTTCTGTACAAGACAAGACTTTTACAAATAGATGCATGCTAGGCTACAGGTGGGGGTGTGGGGGGTGGGGGTGGGAAGGAGATTGCATCTGAAGTGAAGGTAGAGCAAAGGTAGACACATCTTGTTTTGGTCCACAGATAGTGCTCAACAGCCCACCTAGTGGTCAAATATCACTTAATGCTCCTTTACGTTTCCTTATCATTTTGCCTATTTGAATTAAGGCTAAATTAAGCCTGCTCTCTAAAAATAGACCCAGATGACAGTTTTATGGAAATCAGAGACGTCATGCATAAAGGAATGTACAGCACTCATATTAAAGTTGGTAGTAGGGAGAAATTTTAAATTTGACAGTGGGACAAAATGCTGTATGTGTAGACTCCTGTATACAGACCAATTAACGGAAAATTGAACTCAGCAGGAGGAGCTGCTTAAAAGAGCCAGTGCCTGACATGTAAAGTATAGTATGAATAACCAGAAGACACTCACAAAATATTATTGGATGACTTCAGCAACTCATTAAACAAATCAGCTAAAAATGAAAAGTCTGTCAGCTCTGGTTTATTCTACAAGGTATATGAAGTCCAAGAGCCAATGTCCAGCCGCTCATTTAAGTTCAATGTTTGCTTAATGCTGATCATTGTAATATTTAAAAAATCAATATATATGACCCCCTTGTTTCTGATAGGAACACCATTAGCGCATAAAGAAGTAAGCTAGGATAAACTTACTGTTTAAAATAGGTCATGACTTCACCCGAAGAAAAAAACAACTATAGCCTATAGAAAGACGTACTGTGACAGACAATATAATTTAGAATGGTAATAAAGATTAACTTATAGCAGCTAAAAAGGTCCTGTGGTGACCTGGCCAAATTGTTGCCACTACATTTATAAGATAGCTTTGCACATCACAAATAGTTTGTAATGAAAATACTTAACATTTTAAAAAGCGAATGCGACTTTTACAGATCCCTGCTTATAGCAATATGGGTATAGTTTTAGCTCTGATTCCATCAGGAGATCGGCTTCTCCATTCAGTTTGGGATTTAATGTATATACTTGGACACATTTCCAGGGAATTTTATAAATCCCACGGATGTGACCTTCGTGGGGACAGCTCAAGAAGTCTTAGATAGAGAAACCATCGATTAGCACCTTCTAAAAAACTCCTGTTAGGCAAAAGGTTAGTTAGATCTTGAACTGACATGAGGATACACACGTTTGTGATTGCTCCTCAGTGATGCTGGACAACATTAAACAGACAGATAAGCCATTGATCATCATGTGCATCACTGGAATCTGCAAATATGAAAAGATCCCATAGTAAAGATTATTTAATTATGAAACTTGTGCATAAAACAATGCATAAATGTGTGTTATTTTCATACATAAGGAAAGTTTCATTCTTCCATCCGTCCGTCCGTCCATCTTTTTCATCCCTCTTCTTCCACTTATCTCTCAGGGTCACGGTGGAGCTGGTGCCCCTGACATCCATCCATCCTAAAGGTTGATCTTGGAAAATCATGATCTACTCATGTAAGCTCTATCTGTTTTAATTGTTTTAATTCTTTATTTGGTTAACAAGTTCAAGTTGTAGACATGCCTGTACTGGCAAATTAAATTAAATTATAACCTCTGTGGTTATAATTTAAAACCTAAAATGTGCCGTTATAAAAACTCATCTGAGGGGTGTTAATAATTGTAAAATACTGTCAGTCTTTAAAAGTATAATTTAATTTTTAGTTTGTATAAAATTCTTTGTTATTTTGTTTTAAACATTTGAAATTTTCTTGCATCTAATATTTAATACAAACACCTGAGTAATTATTTTTTAAATAATAATTTTCACAGGGAGTTGAACTGATCCAGGTGTAGCATCAGTAGTTAGAGAAGATTTGTAATTAAGATAAAAGTTTCTAACTAAGCCAGCAAAAACCAACTTGTCTGTCATAGTTTCCCAAGGTAAAAATGTGTTGTAATAAAATTAGTTTAATTAAGTTTTTTCCCTTCCCGTTCTCTCCCAAACCTACACAAGAGGAGGCAGCAAAACCAAAAGTGCTTTCCCCTGGGTGATCTTAGAGTGAAAATAAGTCCCTAACCAGGACAGGTCTATAAATCAGCACAGATATTTGTCTGTGTGAGCGCTCACATTATGTAGCTGTGTGCTGGACTGCAACATGGCAAAGACGAAGCTGTGGGGCTTCGAACAAGTAAAGCTGGACAGCCTGGAGAGGATGGGAGGATGAAGCATCTGTGTGCAGTATGAGAATTGGTCCACTTGGAAGAAATCCTGTTTCTGTTCTCTCAGAGGCTTCAGAGCGGGTTAGGCCTGGAGGACAGAGAGGCAAGAGGACATAGGGTCAGTTCTCAGTCACTTCATGGATCTAGCTCTTGGCTTCCAGCTCCTCCTAATGAGCTCAACATCCAGTAGGGCTGATCTGGATGTCTTATTAGTGTAGCAATGAAAGCTGTGAAAAAAATCACCTGATAACATACTGGACAGCAAACGTCTTGTTAAGTTCTCTTCCCCTAACAAGCAGACTGACTTTCTTGTAATACTGGATGTGTAGTTTTTCAGGTGTAACGTATCGTACCTAGCAAAGATCATCTCTGACCTTTGTCTGGAAGAAAGTTGAGGAGAAGTTAGCAATGCACCTCAACTGAGTGGAGAGTAATAATCAGAGCGCAGACAAAAGACCCAAGGTAACTCTGAGGGAGCTGCAGAGATCCACAGCTCATGTGGAAATTTCTCTGGTCAGGAGAACTATAACTCATATGAAAACCATTTCAAGCCTGGACTCACCATTCCCGTGTTGAGATGTGGTGGTGGTAGCATCATACTGTGATGTTTTTCTTGCCAACATTGCTATCTGTCAATCACTTGTTTACATTCACTGGGCTATGTTTGCTGTGTTAAAGTCTGACCGTTGCAGGAGCAGTAAGATGATGGTGGTGGTGGATAAAGCAAGCAGGTCAGGGCGTCATATTCGTGAAGAAGCAGAAAAATTGTTAGGAAAATGGG
>JAUZNJ010037828.1:0-11314 GCA_034780135.1 Jordanella pulchra | reverse complement strand
CATTAGGATTTATAGACAGATATAGCTGAGTATCATCTGCATAGCAGTGGAAATTAATCCCATGCTGTCTAATAATTTTACCAACTGGGAGCATATATATTTATATATAGTAAAGAGAAATGGACCTAGCAACAAACTGAAATCTGCCAGATAAATATGATTTAAACCAGCCTAGTGTTGTTCCCTTAATCTCTAAACCTGACTGAAACTCTTCAGAAAGTTCATTTTGGAGTACATCTCCCCTTAAATCTTATATAATGCATTGCTAAAAAAAACATCCCCTGCTTAATTCAAGGATTTAAGTGGTTAATGTCCAAAGACTGCATTAAAATATTTTAACTGAAGCTGAATGCCTTGAAATGGTAAAAACACGCCACCTGTTGACAGAATATGGTACCAGATTTCATACTACTGTTGCGATGTTGAGCTTTAAGGAAAAAAAAAACCTCAAAATTTTTGTTCATTCTTTAGTTAAAGGAAAAGGGATTTTTTTCTCTTCTTTATATTTAAAAACAATGATAACATTAAGTCATTATGGCCTTACCTTGTTTTTTAACTCTTTGTTTCAAGCTTAAGAGGAGTTGAGTGGATATGAATCAAGCTGTTTAGAGCATTATCTGCCATAAATCTATTTGGCTGTTGCTCCTCTGTCAGGGAGGGATGTACATAATCAAGTTTTTATGATAATTTATATTTTTAATATTCAACTTTAACACCATTTTCATTATTTTATTTTTTTACTTTTCTTCGGATCACTTTAAGATAAGCTACCGATGCAAAGTGCTCCATGAATATTATTTAGTATTATCATTATTATTTTTTGAATAATTACTATTATTACCTCCTTCTGTATAGCTTTGAACCTTTCTTCTTTCATGGCTACTCTCAGACTGCCAGTTAAATCGGTAATCAGCTTTTTTAAATGGGTGGAACCAAAGTAGTTTGTATGTTTGTAATATTTCCACAACAATCACTGTAGATCACCTGCAACATAGCTAATTATTGCAGGTGCAAAATAAATATTGCAATTAAGTGCCCCTTATTTGGAACCTTTGAAGAGTTGCCATAATTATGAAGTGGAATTTTGGAAACGGTTTTACGAATTGCCTAAACAGAGTCATGAAGACCAAAGAACACAGAAGACAGGACAGAGAATAAAAACAAAGAAGTTTAAAGGAGAGTTAGTTCATCACACAACACCCCAGGATTTCATTCTATGCTTCATGCTATGTTCTGAAACCGAAGAGTATGGCACTGCTTCAAACACGCACATTTCTCAAAAAAGCAGCCAAAAGGTACCACATGAAAATGCCAACATTTTCAAAGCCTCTTCCTTTTTTCTAACAGATTTTAACAATTTGTTTCACAAACAGTCACCAGTGGCAGGTGTTGCTTGTCCACCATTTTCCCCAAGCTGAAATGTCTGCATGGTTAAATATTTTCTGTCTTATCTAAAATGACATTATTCGGCTGCAGGAGCCTTGCAGACTCATCAAGCATAAACCAGGCTATAAATTGCATTCCACCATGAACACACCATCCCTACTGAAAAGCATGGTGGTGGCAGTCTGTGGCATCTCGCCAAAGGGGATGCTTTTCTTCTGGAGACACAGGGCAGCTGGTCAGAGTTGATCAAAAAAGAATTCAGCTACATTCCAAAAAACCTTGGAATAAAAATGCTTAAATCGAAACTTCACATTAGAGTAGGACAGAGCAACAGCTGGTGTTACAACAGATCCATGGATATGAGTTTTTGCTTTGGGCAATCATTTAAATTTTTACATAAGTAAGTTGGCCGAGACCTAAAACTGCCATTGCAATGAAGTAGCTTTAAAAGTATTAACTTTGTTACGTCTATTTTGTTTTATTAGTGTTGGAGAAAAAAGTGAAGACAAGTTACCACTGTCACTTTAAAAGTAGACATCAATGGTATGGAGTTAATTTTGGTCCATTATTGTTGCAAGCAAAGAACACATTTTAACTGGAAATTTGAAAAAAGATACAATCCAGAAGTAACAATTTGGGAAAAACTGCTGTTCACTTTTTTTTTTTTAAATATTTTTCCATAATTTATGTTTTCGAATTTTATTTTTTATCAAACATCTGTTTTTCAGGTTGCATTCTATGGACTTTATTCTTTTCAAATTGCATTTTATGGAGCACATTCTCTTGCCTTCAAGCCCAAAACAAATGTGTATTGGCCAATAAAAATGTTGTCATTAATGTCCAGCAGATCAATAGAAATGCATTTTTGCTCATTACTTCGATTAAAAGACCCCCGCCCAAGACGTAAAAAGAATGCAATCTGGAACATGCATTTTAAAAAGAATCAAATACATAAAATTGAGAAAACGCAGAAATTTTTAAAATTGAAAATCTGTCAAACAAATTCAAAAAGATGATGAAGCAAAAATGTGAAAAAATAAAATTATTTCAAAATTTTAAATCTGAGAAAGCAACAGAGTTACTCTCAAAACCTTTTTTTAGTTTTTTTCTAAAATTTGTTCTTTGCTTGCAACAATAATTAAAAAAAACTTATTTTACACACTGGAGATTTATGCTCTTTTCCATTAGAGCATAAAAGCAGATGATCTATCCAGATAGGTGGCTGAGGAAAAAGCAAAGAAGATGTGCATATTTGAAGGGCTTATACATTGATTTACTGAGGTTTTAATGCATATGTGTTTTTGCAGCTGAACGAAGGCGAGAACTCAGAGGAAAGGGGACGCATTCTTATATCACTGATGTACAACAGCCAGCAGAGCTGTCTGATAGTGGGCGTGATCCGCTGTGCTCATCTGGCTGCTATGGACTCCAATGGTTACTCAGATCCCTTTGTTAAAATGTACGTTCCTTTCTCTACCTTGACTTTTTAAATCATAGTTTTTCTGTTTTTTTAAAGGCCATGAATAGTCTGATTGATCACTGCAAACAACAAGCAGATGAACTGATAGGTCTAGTGTTTTTCTGCTTCTGCATGCTGCAGATGTCTGAGGCCAGACATGGGAAAGAAGGCCAAAAACAAGACGCAGATAAAAAAGAAGACCCTCAACCCAGAGTTTAACGAGGTCAGTCTGCAGTGACTGCTCTTTGATTTCACTCACAGGTTATGTAACAAGCTCTTGTTTCATCACTGTGTTTCAGGAGTTCAGCTATGAAATTAAGCACGGTGAGCTCGCCAAGAAAACTCTCGACGTATCAGTCTGGGACTATGACATGGGAAAATCCAATGATTTCATTGGTAAGTCCAGATCTTGGTTTGTAAACATATTTCTTGATCACATGGTCACTTTGGCCTTTAAAGTAGGTCATAAAGGACCACAGAGTCTGGTTAAATTTGCAAAAGATGTGACAGTAATGGCTTCAGTCTTTGGCTGAGATATTTATCGTGATCGCAAGACAATGCAATTACTTCACTTTGACATCTTGTAGTCATTGTGTTTTTGCCATCTCCGTGAGCTGCTAATAAGATTTAAGATTTAACATACCAAAACCAATGGCTTGGCGGTGTTTCTCGAAGAGACGGTGAAGCAGTGGCGGTTCCAGATAATTTTCATAGGAGTGGTAAAGCAGAGACCAATGTAAGAGCAAGACATCTTTATTTTACAAATAACTTACTGAAGACAGACCAGGTTTTCATGAGTCCCTTGCTAATAAAGCTACACACATATTTATACATTAGTGCTGTTTAAATTAATCTATGGTTATGTATGATATATACATTACATGGTTGAGTAGTTATTTTTTATTGTTAATTACATAAAAGACTCCAAGGCTACGTTCACACTGCAGCCTGAAGTGACCGAAATCCGATTTTTAAAAAATTCTTTTACCAATATGTGGCCTGTATCTGATCTTTTTATGAAACAGTTGTGATTAGGGATGTCATTTTAGAAACAGATGAAGCTATGTTATAATAAGGTGCTAAATATTAAAGGTGAACTGATCAATCAAAAATATTAATAATTTGCTATTGCTGTGCTATTTGATATTGCTTTGTCGAAAATGCAACACCCGCTCTGTTTCAGTGCAAAGGGGAAGGAGGCAACACCCCACCCCTCAATATTTGTTTTGTACTTTGTTTATTTACGAAAAAATGCAAATGTTTGTTCCATTTTTTATTGTTCGTGTTTGTGTATGTGTATCTTGGACAAACCTAAAACTGCAAAAAAATTTAAAAGTCAGGAGTTCGACATTCAATTTAGACATTAAAAATAGAGGTATTAATATCAATATTGGCAATACTTACCCTGTATTTACTTGGTATCAGATCAATACCAAAATAAGCAGTATTGCAAACCTCTACAGGTTATGGTCTCTAAGAATATAATCTGGCTCCAGAATCCCTCTTTCTTTTAATAGAGACATGGTTGTCATCTGCATAAATGATTAGGTTCATCAAATAACATCATCTAAAAGTAAGCACAATTTCTTTAAAAAAGTGTATTTGCTTTTACTTTGAGCAGTTAAATAAGATAATCTGCCAGTGAAATTTGTATTTTATTTTAAAATAATATATTTAGATATTATGCACTTGAATTGATTATTTTAAACATCAATTAGCCTATTCAACTGGAAAATTGTCTTAATTGTTCAAATCAAGGCAAACTGCACTCATTTAAATAAAATTGTATCCCTTTTTTCCATTCTTGCAGTGCAGAAATCCTGGATAAATACTCTTGAGTATCAAAAGCATCACAAAAAAAATGCAGGCAGCGCTCTTTGATCGTGTTAATTAGTAAAAGCATATGTACACTATGGAGAATTGGCCACACCACAGAATAATTAATAAAAGTATCATATCAGAAATGGAAAAAAGTTGTATCAGGGCACCCTACTCCTAAGTAAAACCATAGTGTGAGAAACACTCAACATAAACTAATTGGATTGTGTCAGAGGAATGTAATCTAAAGCAGCCTGGTGCTGCCGCCATTCTTACTGCGTGTCCGTGCCTCTGTAAGAAATTACTGACCTTTATTGACAGTATCAAATGTGGCACTGATACAGTACAGACACAAGTCCATTATCTGAGGCTGGGGTTGCTCCCTTGATCCCTTGATGTTCAAGCCTTATAATACTGTGAACAGGTGTATGAAAGGCACCACTGAAACATAAAAGGGCAAATGTCGATACAGGGCCATTAGTGACAATGTGCTCTGGTTAAATGAGACCAAAAATAATACAACTTTTTTTCTCCTATTTAACCACTATGCTTTGGTCTGGTGGTTAGAGCAGGGAATTGGTGTCCTGAGAAGGCTGTAATTTCCCCAGTTCAAATTTCACGTAGGTCCCTGAGCAAAACCCTAAACCCCCAAAGCTTTCTGGGGAGTTGCAAAGGGGCAGCCCACTACTCCCCAATGGAGCGGGTTAAATACAGAGGAAAAATTTAATTGGATTGTGTAAAATTGGAAAGACAAATAAAAATGTTAAATGCTTTGCAAATAAATCCTGTTTCCCTTTTTTTCTTTAGGGGGCTGTCAGTTAGGCATCCAGGCTAAAGGAGAGTGTTTGAAACACTGGTATGAATGCCTCAAGAACAAAGACAAGAAAATTGAGCGCTGGCATGTTCTGCTTAATGACAACACCGTCCAGTTTGAGGATTAAATAACCCTTAAATGATTCAGTTGTCTTGTGTGCTATTTTATGATGCTCGATATTGTTTTATTAGTTCAGGTAGAATGACTCCATCACATTTGTGTGTATGTTTTTCTTTTTCCAGAACAACAATATGAATTTTAAATATTTTGTGACAAACATGGATGTCGATCTACAGGAACTCCATATATCTAACTACCTACCCACCCACACCTCCTAAACTAATCCAGGAAGCCTATCATTTCATATCCTGAATAATATGATAAATGAGCCTCTGAAGTGAGAATTTATCATAACCTAAGGGGGAGATAAAGTTTTGTTATCGCTGTTATCAGGTGAGTTAAGTGTGGACAGATCCTTAGGCCCAAAGGAGGGAATTCCCGGTTTTCTGTCTGTCCTTTCTTTACCCCATCATATTATTCCAGTGACCACGTCATTGGTGGTTGAAGAGGTCAGCTTTCCTGATATATCTAATCACATTGTGTTTGTTGATGTGTAATGTTGTTCTGCTCTGGTCAAAACAAAACAAGCAAAAATAAAGATTTATATATTTTATTTGTGTTATTGTCCCAAAGACCATCCATCTCAAATATGTTAAATTGATCCATGACTAGTTGTACACGTTGGCCAAAATAGGTTGCAATATTTCTAGTAATCTTAAAATTGCAATTCTGTCTCATATTGTTCACCTATAGAAGTCACAATTTTTTCACCTGCAGAATGCAAGCTGGGTAAATGGCGCAATTAAATCTTACTGGACTTGAAATGAAAGGGACATGGGAATTAAGGCTAAAATTCTGAGTTTTGTATTGCTTTTTGACTGGTGAAAAATTAGAAAATGCCACACAGGGTCAGTGCCTCAGTTTTCATGAGCCGTTATACATAAAATATCTGTGGAAACAAACAAATGTGATTGGTTTGTGATCTACTGTTTATTATATTAGCTAGAGCTAGCATCATTAGCAGAAGCTAACATGAAATCAAAATCAAATGGGAATATAATGACCGACTGTTTAAAGTGACAGTGAGGCATCATTCAGTCATTGTAACACATCGTTCTAATATATCTGAGAAAATATTTTGATCCCAATACTAACTGTAAACAGCCTCGGTTAGAAATTCGAACTAGCATAACTGGGCTAGCATCTCCTAGCAGGAGCTGCACAAACACAAGCTTTTTCAGTCAACTCTTCCTCTGTTTGGTCCTCATCTTCATCACCTCTTGTGATTTCTACATTGTCATCAAGTTAACATGCTTTGATTTAAAGGTGTAATGCTACTCATTGCTGTTTTAGCTCTAAAGGACCTTCCATACGTCTTTCATTGCATTGCAGCATAAACAGCATGGCTGACGTGTGACATTTGATTTAAATGTAATACAACTAAACAGCTTACAGTATTTTCGCTGTATTGTATTTATATTGAAAATAAATATTTCTACAATAAGGTCTATTGTTACAACTAATCATGGATCCTTTTGAATTATAAATTTCAGAAAAGATCAAACAAGTTGTTGTGGAAATAAAAGGTTTTTTTCGGGTCCGTGCAGATGACCTTCCTGCGTGCATGTACTAGCAGTCTGTGTTTCTACAGGAGAAATTCAAACGGTAGATTAAAGCTTCTGCATGATGCTTCACTATAAAACCATCAAAATTTGACCATACTGTGGTGAGTCAAAAACATCATGAACAATTCCTGTTAAATGTTTCCAATGCTCCTTTACCTTTTCTTCCTGTATTCTTGCTGATGCATGGATGAACCCATGTTTTTGTGGCCTTTTGTGGCTAATTAATAAAAACATGATGGCAGTTGATTCTGACTAGTGCTTTCTTTTTTTTATTCTGTGACATGGCATAAACTTTGTCTGAATCAGGTGAGGTCCGATCCAATCAGCTCATACAGACACGCAGATGAGAATTGAGTGGACTTTGACTTTTTGATAATGCAGCTTCTCTTCAAGTAAGTGAAAGGTCACATGCCTGATTTACTCTGTCTGGCCTTGAATCCACTGTAAAATAAATACAGATATCAACCCAGCAGCAACTGCTGATCCTACTAAGATAAATCGTAAAAGGATTTGGTTACATAAAACTTATAACAGATCAATGCTTAAATTGATCAGAGCAAAAAAAGGGAAAGCCACAAAGACGCAAAATATCAAGAAATCATTAGGATGTAGGGTTATTACCTAGTTAAGAAATCCTTTTAATATATTTCAATTTCTTTTGTTTATTGGTTTCAGGTTAATTTCATTTAAAACTATTTAACCAAGGTGCTACAAACTTCCAAACCAAATCAAACCTTGAAAAAAATGATAAAAGCAAACTTGAACAGAAGGGTTTGGAACAGAGGTTTCTGAAGTACTGAATAAAATCGTTTGCAGTTTTGTTTTCATTAAAGAGCCTTCAGAGTTTTGATAATACTGCCTCATGTGGCTAAAATACGTAACTGCAGCTCTCTTCCTCATACTCGTACTCATTTTTTCTTTACTTTTTCACCTTAAACTGAGTTGCCATGAGTTAAACTTCTGACTATCCACAAAATCCATCTTGAATATAACGCTTTGCTAGCTCAGATCCATTCAACATGGTCGCTGTTGATGCCACATCTTTTGTATTATTTGTGAGTAATGTTTTGCTAATATGGTTCTGGAAATAAATGTCCCAGAGCTAGAAGATAGCCCAAAAACTTTGCTTTCACAACCAGACCATTATTACTCTGTGATAGGATTCCACTTGTATGAAACTTTATTGAAAATTATTTAGGGAATAAAATGGTATACAGCAGACAGAAAGGTGAGGTGGGTGAGAAAGAAAGAGGGGATAAGAACTAAGAGGAGAGAGAAAGAGATGGAGGAAGGATGGAGAGCAAAAATAGAAAAAAATAAAAAAAGAATAGACAATTCAGAAGATCTACAGTAACTCCTAGGGGTCTGCTTCCACAACTGTATGAAACAGAGAAAGAAATGAGAGAACATAACACCAAAAAGACAACCTACATCCATCCAGTGACATTCACATAATCCCACCCATACGGAAATGTAAACATGCACAAAAAATATTCTTACATTCCACATTCATTAAATCAAATTTTATTTATTGGAATGAAGGTATTCGTTACCTGGATGAAAACACTTAAAACGGTGTGGTGAATGACAAGAAACAGATACAGATTGAAGTATTTTATTGCTTGTGTGTTTTTCTGCAGAGGCATTTTAGTTGGAACTGATGATGTTCGGTTAAAACACAAACAAATGGATGGGTCTTGTAATGGTTTCAAATACACCGAAGTGTTTGTACATGTGGCTTTCCTCTGTCTCTTCCTCTGCAGGGTGTTCAGGCTAAAACATTCCGCAGGGGCCTGAGCACCTTATAAAGGTTCCGGATGAGACCAATGTAGATGGAAGTGGGGGAGCGATAGAGCAATGCCCTCTAGAAGTTTAATGATTGAATTTATAATGAAAGACTGGTATTTTTACAAATGAAATGGCTGCTTAAACCTGAAGAGTGTTCGTTAATATTATGATGAAGAATTAGTTGTTTTGTCCAGATTGTTTGTATGTATTTTGTCCTACCCTGTTACCAGAATAAACACCTGGTTTGTCTGCACTATTTCTCTGCCTCAAGACCCCTCTGTTAACCTGCTGCTAAGGGCCATTCTAACATTTATAAAGCGCTTCTCCTGCATACAGCAACACATGGTGCTTTACAAGGTACAGTTTAAAAACAAGCTATCACACAAAAGGTTTACATAGTTAAAGGAGAACAAGCACACACACACCTTGAACTCTGACACCTTTGTCACTCAACTGAAAAAAGGGTAAAACAAAAACTGGCTTGACACTGTTGTGAGGACACTGTCCCTTGGGCATCTGTCAACACCAGAGGGCAACCCCACCACAACCACAGGGGGCGCCACCACAGCCACCACCCAGATCAGGCAAAGGCAGGGTCCAAACCACAACCACAGGGCAGTGGTACAGGACAGCTGGCCCTCCAGACAGTGATGATCACCATGGGAGCAGAGAGAGAGAGAGAGGAGCTACGCTAAAAAGGTGGGTCTTGAGCCCCTTTTTAAAAACCTCAACTGTCTGCAGCCCTGAGATTCTTAGGCAGGCAATTCAAAAGTCAAGGACCATAATGGTGGAACAAAGTCTCCCCATACATCCTGGTCCAGACTTTGGGAACGACTAAGAGGCAGGTACCAGAGGACCTCAGGGTCCGCGAGGGCTCATAATTTAAAAGTAGGTCTGATAAATAAGAAGCCCCAAGACCATTAGGACATTTATAAACCACTAAAAGAACCCTAAAATCAATTCTGAAACGCACAGGGAGCCAGTGCAGAGATTTTAAAACAGGAGTAATGCGTTCCCGACCCCTGGTCCCCTGGTCGCGCTGCTGAGGAAAAACTCCCTTTTAAAAAGAAGAAAACTCCAGCAGAAGCAGAACCAGGCTTGGTGTGAACAGCCTTCTGCTGAGAGTGACTGGGATTCAAGAAGATAGAAGCAGACACACAAAAAGAAGCACAGGTACGAAAGGTAACTGTTACCTAGCTCCACAGGTACGCCGTTAAGGCAAGACACAGCCAGAAAGACAAGCTCCGAACCAGCTCCCAGGTCAGAGGATGAAAGAAAGCACATACAGTTATTCAGAGTAAAAGAAATAGGACTAAAGTAGGAGCACATTAAGTTATGGATGGAAATAACAAAGCTGCAGAATATTAGAATGGAGATAGAATGAAGCAGAATAAGGAAAAGCGGCCTCTATGTCCTCCAGCAGCCTAAACTTATAGTAGCTTAAATATAGAAGGTAGCTCAGGATAACTAAGCTATTTTGGATGCAGTGCGAAAATTAGGGCTAAGTAGAAATGTATGTTTAGACTGACTTATTACAATATACCTTTAACAGTTAAAGAATAAAATTACCACATATTTTTCACATTATAAGAGTCTTTTTACATTCTTACAGTATAATAAAAAATAACGTTAGAACACTTTGCTTTATTGTTAGGATGTAAAAAAAATGCACATTATGTAATGCCATTTATCCCTCCACACATGCATATTCCAAACATTATTTTGTCACTGTGGTCCAATTTTGAGTTTATTCAATGCTTAATGGACTTCAGATAATCCTTTAATTGTCTCACAGTCCTACATTTCAGAACAGGTTTGTATCCCCGGAAGCTTCCCTTTAAGTTAATTGATAAGAAATGCTCCCATCTCAAACGGATCTGACTCACTCTCCCTTATGTACAGCCTTGTGTCTTTTAAGTTCGCCTGCCTGGTTATCACAATACACAAGCAATATCTCAAAGGTTTAATCAAAACAGAACTTTATCAGTTCCCGTAGACAAGAATTTTTATATACACTTATCTGCACTGTGAACTTAGTAAAAATTATGGTATAAAACTGTATGTTGTAACATTAAAAGGCACCATATTATGACATTAAAGCTTAATTGATCAAAAACTAATGTTTTTATATATGTACAATAAATGATGTCCATCTAATGTAATATTTAAGAGCACTAGCTATGGGATTATGTCAAAGAATTGGAATCTTGGCTTCAAGTGAAAGGACAATGATTATATAACACAGGTTGGACCATGACTATAATAGATAATGTAAGAGAAGTCAGCAGCCAGACCATCAAGTTGTTTGCTTCTCATTTTAGAAAATGTAATTTCCTTTTGGTTTATCACCTTTTGGTTGATAAA
>JAUZNJ010037826.1:0-11314 GCA_034780135.1 Jordanella pulchra | reverse complement strand
TTTTTATTTTCATACTTTTCAGTTGGCCAACATTTCTAAAAATCCCTTTTTTGTATTAGCCTTAAGTAATATTCTAAATCTGTGACACACAGAATTTTGGATTTTTCCCATTCATCTAGAACAGTTCAGAGCTCCCTGGGAAGGCTGGGAGGAAACTTAGTGGCTCCAAAGTTGAAGCAGTGGTTTTGGTTTTCTAAGTAGACCTTTTGACCAGAGAGTAGATCAGGCTATATTTTCGGGTCAATTACCCTGCTAGCTGTGAAATACTAATCCAATGCCAAGGCGACTTTCTCCAGTATATGAGGACGGGTTGTGTGTAAGATATATATGCCAGTCATTAAAGGAAAAAATGGAAGCCTGTCTGTTGAAGAGAAGTGTTGAAAAAAGTCTGCAGGGATCCAACAACACCGATTTTCTCTGTGTTGTTTAAGCTCACAGGGATTTAGATCCAGTTTGATCCGAAGGGAAGCACCACAGAGCTAAACAATGCAGCGGTCGTACAATGAAAAGCTTCATGACGTCACACAATCAATTGCCTCGTGTCCTGGTCAAACAGAACCTCTGCAAAAAGTGAGTGTGGATCTGTCCAAGGACGCTGGCGCCGATGTTTGCCTTTCTGTAATAAATGAAACACCAGAGTCGCTTGCTAAAATCCAGGTTCGCCATGTGAACTGCTGGCTATATGTCAGGTGAGCTGCTACACCTGAATGGGATGACATCATTGCTAGAATTTTGTTTGACGTGAAAGCACCATTAGAGGGCAGCACTGAGACGGTTTTGAGACAAACATGCAAAACAAAAAGACATCTCAAAGATGTAAAAAAAAAACATCTGAAAATATCCCTCTATATTCCAAATTATACAGTTACTCTAAATTTGGGGTGAGTTGCACCAGATGTCCAGACCTTCCGGAACCTGGCAAACGGCTGATTAGGTCTATTATCTAGTTGCACAGCAGACTTATGATTACTTATTAGAAATTAATTAGTTCTGAAAGAACCTGACCTTCTGAACCCAGCAAGTTAATTGCATTAAAACCCAGTGACACTAATAGTCCACTGCAGGACCATTAGGAAACCTGGAGAGGTTTGGTTCATGATTGTTTTACCGTTACTGAGCCATGCATCGTGTTACATCTAAGGTGAGTGGTCTAGTGCATCATGGCTTTTATAGTGAAAATGCAGCAGGACCTTCTGATTCGAATAAAGTTCAGGCGGGCGCAAAAGTAAATAAAGAATCTCAGCTTAGGGCAGGCTTAATGGACTGGCTGTTTACTCTCTGCCTTGACCTGCAGTGGCCAGCCGCTTTCTGTGGTGATCTTTACCAGGAACTCAGCCAATACCTCTGACACCCGAAGACAAACGGGACTCAATCATTTGACATAAAGACAACAATCCTGAAAATAAATCACTTTGATTTTCTCCTGAATTATTAGTTGAAATGAATCTCTGTTAATGTAAATGACACACGGACATTTATGGTGAGGCATCTGCAAGCTGAATTTGATAAACCCCCCTGGGGACAACATCTCATGTCTCCATACTACAACCTGACGTGTTGGGTCAGTTCAGGAAAACGCTCAGGTTCATCTGTGGATTAGTTTGCAAATAATCTGAGGAAAAGAATCACAAACTGTCTGTTGCTTTAGGCGTTAGGTGCCAGCATTGCTGCACAGAATGCATCCATCGGTCCGTAGAAAGCTCTGCCAGATATCCCAGGTGCCGTGCATTGTAGGTTAATCTCTTTAAAAGCTTTGACAGCTTGAAGAGGAATATTTACTCCTTCACCGACCCCCTCCTTAGACCTAAATATAATAGATCTCACTTGTATTAGTTTGGGTACGTATGTATGAGGCTACATCAGCCTCATACATATGGGACTAAATGCCCATGTTCTGTTTGCTTTCACATTAATGTTAATTGGCAAAAATGGACAAATATTTGTAATTTATTTAAAGGAATTTAACTGCAAAATAAATGAATAAAAGCAAAATCTTATGTGGACTGAAGTCAACATAAAGAGAGCTCTATTAAACGTGTCTTTGTTCCTTTATTTGTGTCATGGGAGGTGAATCCTTTTTAGTTGCCACCGAGAGCCCTTTACATAGAGGAGCACTGAAAGTGTCGGTGTCAGAAGTTAAGCCAGGGGAGGATCAGAAGGTGTCTAAGCCTGTTAACCACGGAGGGATGCATGCCAGCACTTTACATAAGCTATTATGACAGCAAAGCACGCCACAGCGAACAGAATGAGGCGCAGAATTAACCCAGGAATACGACAGCTTTTATCACCTCCTCTGTTTTTAACCCCATTCAGCTAAGCGGTGGGGGGGCTGTGGGCTTAAATGTAGAAGGTGCTACTTTTGGTTTTAATTTGCTGCACATCCTTGGGAAATCGGCAACCTTACTAAATAAATAGACTAGGAAAAAAAATAAAGATATTAAAATCAGTGAAGGAAAATAAAAATATGTTTAAAAAATAGTTTAGAAAGAATAAAACTAAGAAAAGGAAGAAATGAAGGGCTGCATTAGAGAAGTGGATTGTGAAAGTGCCACATGAAGACGTGGGGGGAGGATGTTCACAGAGTGTGTCTGAGTAAGTGTTCCACGGTTGCTTTTCCTCTTTATCATCTGGCACTCTAAGACCTCTTCACTGCTCCGGATGAGGGACATACAGACTGACTGAAGCTCTTACAGGCAGGCAGTCCTTCCACCGGATTATCCTCTCCACTATACTAATCCCCGCTCTCACACCTACAGTCTCTCACCCACATTCCAGTTTTCCAGTTTCAGTTGGCATGCAGTTTCCACATATCATCTCTGTAAGTTTGGCAGAAACTACAGCAAATGTACAAGGAGGTATTAGTCAGCTGGTCAGCAGTGATATCAACAGGGTCACTGTTAAAAACCCACACAAATCAGTTCAAAACACCAAAACCAAATGTTGTTGGTAAAAATGAGGGGCCAGCCTGACTCATAACCTCAGAAATCAAAAAGGAAACTTAAACACTTTTATACTGTTGCAGATTGATCTAAAAACACACATTGAAAGATCATTTCTGATAAAACCAATTCCTGCTGGCGTGTACATCTAATTAAAACACACCAAGGATCATATTGCAAGCACTTTGCTGCCACCTAGTGGCTGGAGTAATTCCAGATATGCTTAATTTAGCCAACTAGCAGAAAGAGAACCTACATTTATCGCATGGATGTTTAGCAGAAGTCAGAGACCTTGTTCATGGTTCAAACTTCTTCTGCTGTTCATATGGTCCTAATTAATACTGAGAAAAAAGCATTTTCTTAGAAACGTTTTCCATCCATCCATCCGTCCATCAAACCATCCATCCATCCATCCGTCCATCCGTCCAACCATCCATCATACATCATCCATCATCCATCCATCCATCCATCCGTCCATCATCCATCCGTCCATCCATCATCCATCCATCCATCCATCATCCATCATCCACCCGTCCATCCAACCATCCATCATCCATCCATCCATCCATCCATCCAACCATCCATCATACATCATCCATCCATCCATCCAACCATCCATCATCCATCCATCCGTCCATCATCCATCCGTCCATCCGTCCATCATCCATCCAACCGTCCATCCATCCATCTTCCATCCATCTTCCATCCATCCATCCGTCCATCCATCCATCATCCGTCCATCCATCATCCGTCCATCATCCGTCCATCCATCATCCGTCCATCCGTCCATCCACCCACTGATCATCCATCCATCATCTTCGTCTGAAGAAACACGAATTGATGTAATTTTAATATTTTTTTTAATATTTTTCCTCTTCAGTGTTCATTGGCTGATTAGTTGTTTCAGTAGTTTAGCCGAGAGTTTAGTGTAACTGAAATATGTTTGATATAGATCTAAATTATTAATTGTTAATAAATTCTTAGATTATGACTGGTTTGTTGTGGATTTAGAGTTGCTGTACAGTTTGACTACGATTTGAGCTTGAATCATACTTTCCTTTTCTTGTCCAAATGCTCGGCCAGTTGGGTTTGTTCACAGAACAACACCGTTCTGAAAGGTTTTTATTTAGAAAGTGAATAACATGAACTACTCTGGAACCTCTGGGGATTATTTCACAAAGGAGAATTATTCACTGTTCATAAAGTGCAGAAGATTATGGACAACAGAGAGACCATTGGAGGACAGACCTCTACAGAAGATCCTTCCTGCCTGGAGCATCAACACCTACAGCAACTGGTTAAGAGAAAACAAAACATCAGTTACTACAACATTTGATCTCCCTTTGGGACAAATAAAGTATTTTTGAATTGAATTGAATTAAAACAACAGCAATAAAAACACTAAACATCAGACATGGTTTGTTAAATGAAGGTGGCAATAATGGATGATGTCTAAAAATAACAAATATATACTGTCATCCTTTTTTATGTGCGTTAAAGTTTGTCATTAAGCCATAGTTCGGCGGTAAAACTATTCTAATGAAGCTAGTGCTTGAATGAAAGGATCCCTGGAGAGGCTCATCTTAATACTGGATCATTTTCAAGAGTAAACTTAGTACCCCGCCTGCTGGAAGGGTGTCAGAAGGAAAAAAAACCTGCAGAGATCAGGAGTGTTTTTAGGTTTTAGAGGGTTAATAGAGCGCCTCCCACTCTGCAAGCTCCCTAGAGTCATTAATTATGATATGCACCCACACACATGCTCTGGGCACACACACAAGCAGCAACACAAGGTGCAATCTTTCAACTTCAACCAAACAGACACATGCACAAGCACACACGCGAGCAGCACCTCCATGGCTAAGCAGATAAAGGATTAGTGGCTGATCCCGTTTGAGCCTGGCAGTTTGGCTGAGCTGACTTTCACACAACCAATCTCTCTTACGCACACACAAATCTGAACACAGTAAATACTATTAGCCGCACACGACCAGTTTAGACACACAGTCACACATTTCTACAGTACAGGTGGAAAGTTCACAGGCTGCTCCGAGTTTCTGCCTCCATGTTGTTTCAGACTCATCTTGAAATGTGTTCTCATCATGACCCCCGAAAAAATGAGCCAGAAAAGTAAAAATACTCCTGTTTGAAAGGTGAAGCATATTTGAACAAACAAGAAAGAAAAGACAACTACCGATATAGAGGTGAGGATATTTTTATCACATTTTATAGAGTGCAGGTCACATTTACCATCTTCATCCATAGAGGTTCCTATTTAACTGAAATACGTACTAAAGTTGATCCAAATATCTGAAAACTTTTAATCAAATCTGTTTATGACACCAAGGCCAGTTTCTGTTCATGACTCTTGGAGGTCGGAAAGAACTTTTTGGTAAAGTATCGGGAAATGGCTTCAGAAAATGGCTGCTCACCACAGATCTACAACCAGAGCCGTTTTTGAAGGTCTATGTCCTGCTTTTAAAAGCATCCTAATGCAATTCATTCACCACAATTACGATAATGGTTCCTAACCCTGCTCTTCATTTATTTTGATAAAATAGTTTATTTAGTTCAGATTATTTATTTAGCGCCAATTCACAATATATTTCATCTCAAGGCTTTGAACAGAGACAATTCAATGAAGTCAGTGAGATTGGTTCAAAGTTTTCTATCTAAGGAAAACCAGCTGATTGCATCGACTCATTGACTCGACAGCAATCCCTCACACCTATTTTAACTAATTTTCCTTATATCCCCATAACATAGATAACTTTGTCTTGTTGGAGGTTCAGCCTTTATACCTTGGAAGGACACATCAGATTAGAATTCAGCAAAACAAAATCTTCACATGACATCATTATATTCACCATATGAATCTGTAACCTTCTCCTCTGCATACGTCTCCTCCATTAAGGCCCATCAAAGAGTACACCTTTGTCACATGATCCTGGACAGATACAATAGCTGTGGTTATTAGACTGTTAAACAACAATAATAATGCAGCAGACATGGAAAACAACATCATCCACACAAATATAGCTGTAACCACAACCATGGAAGCTACCAGATGCAAACAGTGCTTTATACCTGCCGTAGACAACCAACCTGTTAACCCATGCAGGTGAAACATCACAGTGTTTCTCCCATCGTCATTATCAGAGGTCTCAGTCCTCTCAGGGTCTGAGCGACTTCTCTCAGCAGAAAGTGTCACTGGGAATGAAACTCAACAATGTCCTCCTGAATGCTGCACTTACCCCACCTTTCTCTGCCAGAAGCATCCAGAAACACTTCAATCTCCAGAAAACTCAACCTGTTCTAGAAAGCCATGAAAAAGGTTGCTGTCAGGTCTCATGCACTGCTTCATAACATGCTACTGTAGTTTCCCAAGCATTTAAGTAGATGTTGTTGTTTCCATTCACATTTCTCCTCTATTATGCACCACCAACATATAGATCTCTTTAAACCTCACTGCTATTTGATCAGCCAGTCTGTATTCATCAGGTACTCCTCGTCATGGTATCTCTATAACATCTATGCAAGTTGCATCCTCTCCTGGAAGGACTGCTCGTTTCTTCAATGCCAGTTATAAACATGAAGATTTTAACTTTATCTAGGAGGTTCCTAGCAAAGGTGGAAAAGAGAAAAACAGAAAACATTAGTGATCACACCAAAACATTGGTCTTAGTTTTAAGTTTCTTTGTTTCTCTAAGTCCAGTCATATAAATGCACTTATAATTAGTTAAAGTTACAACTTTGAAGAAAATAGTTTTCCTCCTCAGTAAATAGGAAACACAAAACCATACTATTGAAAGTAAACTTCATTGCTTTAACAACACATCTTGTCAAGTTTGCAACATTTCTCAGCTAATAACAGTCAGTGGTTATTTATCATAGAAACACCATTAGTAGCTTTAAACCATTCACCAGCATTATTAATCTCAGTAATCATTTGCACTCTAATTTTAGAAACAGTCTTTTCTTCATTGTCTAAATTTCTAACATTAGATTCTTCTTTTCATCATAAATGAAAACTAAACAGTTCTAGTCAGTAAATCATTCTCTTCAATTTCAACATTGTTTAAATTCAATCAGTGTTTGAGCTTTTTATGGCACTAGTGGCTCGTTTTTCTGACAGTAGGTTGACAGGAAAGGGGGTATGAGACATGCGGGAAAGGACCACAAGCCGGATTCGAACCCGGGTCGCCTGCGTCGAGGACTAAGGCCTCTTACATGGGTCGTGCGCACTAACCACTGCGCCACCTGCACGCCTGTGTTTGCCATTTTTAAACACCAGAAATTTCATGTAACAGGTTTATCATTTCAACTAAAACACTCAACCATTATTTAATGTTGTTCTTTCAGTTATCCACAATTATTTTTCCACTTCAAGGCATCACTATTACACATCTCTAAGTATCTTTTCATGCATACTAGTTCATGTCTCTATATCTAACTTTCATTTCTACAGATGCGGTTGCTGTTTATTAGTTAATCCACCAACCTATTTCCATTAGAGACCTTATTGGTGATTGCTCTATATGCTAAACACTCAAAAACGACTCAAAACCAGCTGTAGTCTTGCTGTCACTCCTATTAACCACTCAAACCACTCCTATTTAACTACTGCCATATGGATACAGTTCATCTTCTTAAAAAAAACAAACAAATTTCTTTATTGCAGTGTCTCCTTTCTTCAAGAATATATACGCACATTAAGAAATGTATCTAACTACTACAAGTTAAAGTAAAAACACATCATTATCATTTCTAATAATCATCTAAGCAAAAATTAGATTAAAACACTACAATTATTACATTATTCTAACAGAAATGTAGTTAAATGTAGTTAGGCGCTGCTGTTGTGGGAACAAATATTTGTCCCATTATTCCCTTTTAAATATGTTGATTTATTACAATTATTTATAAAATTATTCAGTCAGGTCTTTCCACCTGCAAGGCCACACAGTCTCTGGTTGGGAAATGTTTTTTGGGTCAAGAAATAATCCTCCCACGACAAGCCAGTTCTATTCTCAGGACAAGTTACTTGTTTCTGTAGACTGTCTGCAATGTGTTTTGCGTCTAAAAAGCTTCACTGCCTTTCTCAGACTATAAGTTAGTAAGATTTTTCTGTGTCTAACCAGAGCAGGGCTGAGTGTGAGGCTATGATTTCTGTCTTGTTCTCATTTTCTTTGCAAATAAATAAATAAATGCAGACCGAGTGAATATTCATCGATTTCCTTTATTTAACTACATGCTGAATATTTTTTCACACGACAGCTGCCGAACACTGACTGTAAATATTACTTCACAGCCCTCCATCTTACCCGAGGGTGATCTTATCCATTTTTCTTGTGACTGACCTTGGTGATCCAAAGCTGGTCTGTGGGAATTCTCCAACACACCTAAATCAAATTTCTAAATTCCTTCATTATGTCGCATGTTGCTAAGCTCTGCAGAGGCTTGTTAACTGGTCATTGTTTGGATTCAAGTGTGTTGGAGAAGGGCTCCATCTATTAGCTACAAGACTGAGATCTGGACTTTGGGAGCTCTTAAATAAATTTAACTCTTTGGTAACATGCTTTCACATACTGTCGATCTGGGCTTTGATTTATGGCTGCATCCTTCGAAGGCTGGACTCATCGACTGAATACGTCATAACGGACATTGTAGCCTATTCGGTTTTGAGGGATGTGTCCTGTGTATCCTTCGTAGCCTTGGTTTTCCCATGATTCATTGCTAGTGCAAGCTAGCCGGCTGCTTCGTGCTCAGAGGAAAGAAGAAATGGCAATGAACAGTGGTGGATATTGTAAATGCAGTTTAATACAATAAAATTCAGTGAATATTTCCGTCTGAAATGAATGAAAATCTATTTTAAAGGTTGTGTAGCCAGATATCTGGCAGTAATGTTTGGTTTATTCAGAGGGTTTATTCTGTGACTGAGTTCATGGGTTTGGCTGATATTTCAGCTCAGATTCAATATCTGTGCAGTGAACTACTGATCTGAGATCTGCTGCTGAAGCTCCTCAACAAGGAAATTAATAACAGAACAGCAGGAAGTAGTTCAGCATCCATTTTTTGCTGGAGGGTACGGGGTTGGTGTTGTGGTTATGCGCGCGACCATGTATGGAGGCTCTTTCGAATAGTGGCCAGTCGTCCTTTGCCGCATGTCTTCCCCTCTCTACACTCCTTTCTTGTCTGCTTCCTTAAAAATTAACGCAAAATAAAGGCCATTTGAGCCTAAAAAAAATTATAATTAAAAATTAAAAAATCCATTCTTTGCCTGATTTGTGTATCAACTGTAACAGTTGCTTGGCGTACTCTGAGTGAGGGGCGGTGAAAGCCGGAAAAGGACGGACCTGTTTGAATCCATGGAAAAACTCTTCCATTTTCACAGAAGGACTCAGTCCAGGTAGACCGGGTCCCTAGAAGATGCAGCCGCTGAGAAGTTCAGCTTCCTTCTTCAGGAAATGAAGCATCTTAATTAATAGTCAGCATAAAGCCATGTCATTTCAATGACTTCCTGTCTATATTCAGGCTGGAGAAATATGGCTGGATGATAGTAAAGAAAGGGATACCCTATTCACAAAGAAGGGATCACACTCCCAGAAGAGAGAAAAGCAGATGTGTAAGAGAGTTGCAACAACCCTGAAATACCATAGGCACCTATGAAATGGTCATGAGGAAAGCAGCAACAGTCAAATACTTGCAACGAGTAAGCCAAGTTCTGAGAAGTCAGCTCAATGGTAAAAAACAAGGTCCAGGCAATCAACAGCTATGCCTTGCAGAAATCACACACCCTGTTGAGATAAAAAGTTGGCCAGAGGAAATTCAGAGAACATGTTAAAACATGAAAGCTACTCACCATGCATGGTGACTTCCACCCCAAATTCAGTATCCACAGACTATACACAGAGGCCAGTCACCATAAGAGTCACCACTGAAGATGAAACATCAAAGCTCCAAGAATACATAAGGAAGATGGTCTCAAGGGTTGAAGCCCTCAGTGAATATCTCAGACAGTGGAAGCTGGAAACGAAGGAACTGGAGGAACCATCATGGGGGGACAAACCCCTGCCTGGGATGTACCCCTGACAGATATCTGAAGTGGCTGGTATGACCAAATCCTACCAATAGCTAGAGAGGGCCAAGCTGAAGGTCAGCACAGAAGCACTTATAGAAGTACAGGAGCACACCTCAAGCTCCAGGGCGATAAAGGCCCAGATCCACCAGACCAGGCGCGATCGCAGGAGCGAGCTATGCAAAGAAGCCCCAGAAGCAATCCAGCATCTCACAGCAGGGTGTAAGAAACTGGCAGGAAAGGAATACATGGAAGGTCATAACCAAGTGGCTGGAATAGTGTATAGAAACATCTGTGCAGAATACAAACTGGGTATGCAAACAGACTAAACTGTTGTGGTCAACCAACTGGACATTGTCATCATTGAGAGCAGCAGAGGACGGCTAGAGTAATCGATGTGGCAATCCCATGATGGAAACATTTGGAAAATAGATCAGCAGAAACTGGGGAAACAACAAGGCCTCAGGTAGGAACTAGAGAAAGCCTGGAAGATGAAGGCAACTGTAAAGCCTGTGGTCATTGGAGCACCGAGGGCAGTAACCCCAACACTGGAGAACAGGCTCCATCAGTTACCTGGAGAAACCACAGAGATCTCCGTGCAGAAGTGAGCCGTTCTAGAGACAGCTAAGATACTGGGGAGAACCATCAGGCTCCCAGGACTCTAGTAGAGGACCGGAGCTTGAGAAAAAGGAGCCAACCACCCCACACAGGAAGTACCAGGGGTTGGGTTTAGGACTAATGTATGAAATTAATTAAGATTAGATGGAGGGTTTAGTATTTGTTGGTGATAGTCAGTCAATAGAAATATGTAAATTCCTCTTCCTTTTACCTTTACGTTGGCTCTTATGAATGAGACCCGTCAGATTCAACAAACCTTATTAACTTCAGTAAATGATCCTAAATGATCCTTGTAAACCTGATGCAGTCCACTTGTGTGTAAGTTAGTGCATTCCTGAGAAGTGTAAACCTGCATAATTCACACCCCAATAATGCCAGATAAGGTTATGATTTCCCACATTGTCAGAAGGTGTTCATTTATGGAAATGGAATTGAAGACAGAAAAATTGTGAAAATCGAGTTTCTGCTGACTGAGAGCTGAGCAGCAGAATTAAAGGAGCAGTAAAAAGCCAAGCACTCGGGAATAAATACCAAGCTGGAAATGCTGGAAATGTTGTGCTGTTACAGAAACCTTTGTTTACTGGAGCTTGGCCTGTTTTTCAGTGTAGTTCTGTTTCTCTTACTGTGACTAACTGGATATGTTCTCTTTCATCCTCTGACATGGGAGCTGCTTGGAGCTCGT
>JAUZNJ010037824.1:0-35668 GCA_034780135.1 Jordanella pulchra | reverse complement strand
GCCTCAACAACGTCCGCAGTAAACACAAAGGGCGCCCCGCCCTAAAGGGCGCGCCTCACATTTTGAGAGAAAAAAAAAACTTTTGTATGCGCCTTTCGGTCGTGAAAATACGGTATATATATATATATATATATACCCATGTGTGTGAGTGTGTCTTTATTTATTTGATTTTTTTAGCACGTGGACTCATTCTTTATTTTAAAACCATATCTTATATATGTGTTAAATGATATATCGATGCAATATTATATAATTATATAATATTGATGCAGTTTATCTTAACTAGATAGCTAGTTTTGCATTCAGTGTCTCTTGGAGTTTGACCCATATCTATATGTTGAGAATCTGCAAGCCCTTAAATCTAAACTTCCGTGTGTGCGCCAGAGAGAGAGCGTTTGTCTATGTGAGTGAGAGTGCTTGTGGGAAAAAGGTTTCTCCTTTGGAATATTCAACAGAAGGTTTGAGGATGCAAAGACATGTCCCCCCAGAAATAAAGCAGAATTGGAAGAGGTCAGAGCTCTAGACATCTAAAGGTCCCCAAGAGCATGGGAGCAGAGGGAGGACCATCACGGTAAAAACTGCACCCTCCCAGAGAATAGCAGAGGTGTCAGCCTATTTGTCTTATTTTTAGGACTTTGTATTGATATCTCCTCCTCAGCGAGCATGTGGTGACAGTGGAAAGGAAAGAGAGTCTAAATTTTGTCAAAAAGAAACTCAATAAAACCTTGTTTAATATTTGTAGCTATCGCCCTTAACCAACCCTGAGATTGAGTTGACAGTAGAGACACAAAACAATCAATTTTGTACTTTCTAATGTTTCAGCAGATTATGTCCTTTTCTGTTCAGTCTAAAATTAAATTTTTACAGAATCATCTTGAGAAAAAACTGCAGACTCACATAAAATATACCAAAGCTGTTTCCTCTTCTCTGGCTGAGGCATTGTGCAAGCTTCTTGCGACAGCAGTGTTAAACATCAACCTTTGAGCTAACCTGACACACAACACAAAAAAAAGTTTAAAAAAAATCTGAATGACAATATTGTTTCATATGGATTCATCAAACTCTGTCTACGACTTTTTTCATTTTATTCTATTTAATCCACATCCACTTTTATAAGCTTTAATGGATCCTAAAATACATTTAAGGGCATAGTTTGGAACAAAGATGGTGTTAAGAGGATGTCATATTCAATTAGTTATCCAACCCCCCCCCCAAAAAAAACAAACAAAAAAAACAACCCAAAAAAACAAAAACAAAATGTTGATCTTCACGATAAACAGGGAGTTCTAGAATATTGTGCAAATGTTTCAAAAGAAAAGAATCATGCTGTATGTGTCCCCTAGCATAGTTGATAGTTAGCCATCTGTTCCGGGGCATGCCCTTATCAGAACTGCTGACATATCTTAAGTAGGATGACATACTCAATAATCAGAATTGTTACTCGATAGCATTGTAAATAAGCATTGATTGGGCCAACAAGATTAGTTTACTTTGTTTATATTATTTAAAGCAACCCAGGAGACAAAAAGTGTTTCAAAGGAAGGTTTTTCAGAGCATCTCCATGAGGAGAAAAGGATATGTGTTGAGGAATGATTGCATTTTATTTTCTTCCTGTTTTAACCATCACATACCATCTTTACCTTTTTTTTTACTTTGCATTCATTATTCTTAGAGAAGTTAATGTTAGATAACCTTAGCTCAATTCTCTTCAACATTATTGTCACGCATAGAAGTATCTGCATACAATGAAGCTTCAGTTCCATCTAATTATTGAAATGGTCAAGTAGACAGCGGTCACTAGAGTTATGTCACCTTTCCCAAAATGGCCCTGCCTCCTGGGAGTTTTGATGTACGAAGGAGGGAGAGAAGTATGGCAGCACACTGCTTGTGTGTAATCCATAGGGACTCCACGTCTACCTAATTACCAGGTAGGGGGAATAGTCACAGCTATTTGCATGTTAGCTGAAGATGACCTAAGAGGATATACAGTTTGCATTTCCCATAAATCAGCTTGCTGTTCTTTGCCTACCATGTATTTCATGCAATTGTCAACCTTAAACTGTCAGTAAAGAGGCTGTCTGCAACATGTGTGTGACAAATTTCACAGTTTTCATCACGCTAATGTGGTTTCCAAATGTTCTTAGAAAACATGACAACTGTCAGTGTGCTCGAATTATCTAATAAAAGAAAGATTAGAAGCCAAGGGTAAAAAATGAGCCAAAATAACGCAATTTGTCTACTATTACCAGAAGAAAGCTTAGTCATATGATTAGTGTGGATTTTCCTCTGATTTCCCCAGTGGCAGTGGCTTAGTTCCAAATGCAGGTTTGGATTTGGCCCACAAGAGAGAGACAGCTTTTCCTTTAAAACACACCACTTGCATCAACTGTGAGTTTTAGGTAAAATAAGCATGTGTTAAAAATGTTGGAGTTCTTTCTTTTCTATCTGTTTTACACTTAACTGAATCACAAGCACGGAGACCCAAGCAAATATTTGACGATGCTGATAAGCAAGAAGAAATGTTAAGCTAAATTGGATATTTGTATGGTTTTTATCTATTATTCATAGCCTGAAGTTTCACACAAGGCTATCTAAAACTCATGTAAGCACATGAAATTAGTTGTGAGAGGCGATGATACTCCTTTGATCTCTACTATCGCTCAGAAGCTTTTCATATCAGCTCATTTTGTCCAACAATTCTTCACACATCCCTTGTCCTCTCTCTACCACTATCTCTGTCTGTTTTGTCCCTTTTTCTTATTCCCTTTGTCCCTTGCGAAAGCCCCTCGTCACCTCTGGCCCTCCTCCTCTCCTCCCCGTCTCTGATGCTATTACAGGCAGTACTCCTCCCTCTTTGCCTTCCCCATGTATTACCATTAGAAGACATGCATCCTGGGAGCTGCTGCACATTCCTCTGTGTTTGATTAATATTTTAGCAGCCTCAAAGAGGAAATGGGTCTTCCTCTGAGCTAATCCGTTGTGGGGTGGTTGATTGGAGCAGAGAAAAACGTAAAATGATGGAAGAGGAAGGTCAGATTCTACTGTTTTATTTTTGTGCCAGAATATGTTAAGATGTTTAGAACAAATCAAATGCTTCAATAAATGTGAATAATGCACATGTTCAGGGAAAATTAAAGGTAACTTTTTCGCTCACATGAAAAGCTCTAAACCCCAAAACATGTAGAGAAATAATCTATTATTTGTTTTATGATTCCAAAATATGGTTCAAAATATGACAAAAATATATGGTAGGTTTCAAGTAAACATTGCAAGGTGTTATATTTGTTAACATTGGGAAGATGAATTGCTGAACACATCAATATATTTCTCAGTTAGTATTGTATATAACTAATATTATAAAATGAAGCTACCCACTGTTCTCATGCATAATGCTGGTGAAACTTTACTATTTCTCAACATCTTTTATTAGATGGAAGTTTTTTATGAAAACAGAATACTGACACCCAACTTATGTGGTGATTAACAAAGCCTTTGTGTAACTAGAAGAAACATCTGCTGAATGGCCATGTTAAAAATATGTTTTTGAGTTCTTATTGGCAAGTCAGCTTAATTTTCTGTATTCTGCTTTCCTCCTTACTACAGGTTACAATAATCTGTTTAGGATACTTTTTCCCACAAGTGACTCAGTTCCTCAGTTGCTCCTTACTTCTTATTTACAGATTCTTGTTTTACATGTTTAGTCCATCCAATTTCTGCCTTCGTGGATGGAAATTATGTTTGTGCTTACCTGCCAACTGAATTTGGTGAGAGTTTCATTTATTACTTAGCTCCGCTGGTTGTGAAACAAATCAAGAATGTGATATGGCACAGCTGTTACTGCTATTGTGATTGGCTAAAAACTTGACATGGAAGAGCAGCACCTTTTTTACGCAAGCAAGGCCTTGGACTCCGGGTCCCACCCCAGGTATAATGTCTGTTTGGACGGGCTGTACCTAAACTGAATTTCCCTTTGGGAATTAATGAAGTCTAATTGAATTGAATTAGATTGAATTGAAAGGCAGGTAGCCAATTAGCTCAAAGAATTGAACTTAATGTCCCTCCCTTTTGTGAACATGTTCTGCAGGCTTTCCAGATCAATACAATTTTCACCAACTGTTTTTAGGCTAAATCAAGACTATGATGGACTGACCAGATTTAGCCTAGAAAACAACCAAATGACATCTGGTGTTTTGGGGGCTGGCTGCATGGTATTCCTGTAACACATAGAGAACGTTCCAGAGAGTCTGTTTTGCAGCAACCTAGTTCTGAATGCAGCCTGTTAGTTTATTTAACTTAAGCAGGTGTTGAAAAATGAAGATTTTGTGGCCTGCTAAGAAAAGTGTCCATCTTTTACTCAATGCCCTTTTAGCAGCAATTATGACTTAATGTAAGACATTATATAAAAAATTTGCCAGAGCATTTCAACTTCTCAGAAAAACAAACACAGGACACACTAGTGTTTGTAAGGCTCCGAGTGTTTTCATGTTACCATGAGAGGATATTACTCAGGCATCAAGTGAACCGTTCCTCTTATGTGCTGCTGGTAAGTAGCTGATGAAATGCACCTGTGTAGGCCACACAGGTGCAGGAGACCTGTGTAGGCCACACAGGTGCAAGAGAAGCAATCACATCAGTAGTAGCTTCAGGATGCCCTTTGTTGGACAGCCTGAAAAATAGCAGAAAAAAAACACCAAGCCAACAAAATAATTTCCTGACAAACTCTTGCCCTTCGACAGTTGCTTTCTGGCAATCCAGAAGACACGGAAGTCTCAATGCATGCAGGATCTAGAATAACAGAGCGGCGCGTTCCGGTACGTGCCTCAGGACTGTATCCCTCCCTGTCGACAGGATACTGGTATTTGCAACCACATCAATGGAAGGTAACGATCCATCTGATGTCATTTACTGGGTACCTATTGATGAGTCAGGTGGGTAGATTTGCAATTTGGGTAATTATCAAAACTTGGAACTTGGAACAGGGACAAATGGCAGTGAGACTGATGACTGAGTGAGGAAAGGACTGAGATTCCTGAGGGAAAGTTTTCTATACATGGCTATTAGAGGGGCATCATGGGATAAGAGCTATACCTGTTGACCTGGGGTCTAAAGTGGAGATGGGGTGCATTTTCTATCCATGATCTTTTTATTCTGAGCTGCTGTGAGGTGGAGGCAGGGGGTTGGTGTCTTTTTTTTTTTATATTTTTTTTTTTCAGGTTTTTACGGCACTAGTGGCTCATTTTTCTGACAGTAGGCTGACAGGAAAGGGGTTATGAGAGAGGCGGAGAGACATGCTGTAAAGGACCACAAGCCGGATTTCAACCCGGGTCGCTCGCGTCTATGACTAAGGCCTCCGTACATGGGTCTTGGGCGCTAACCACCGCGCCACCTGCATGCCCCAGGGGGGTTGGTGTCTTGACAGATCTTGCACCAGCAATAAATGAGGTGATGCACTATACAATATCCCTCTCATGTGCTTTCCTCCTGAAAAGGAGTGGTTGGTAACCTTGGAAGATTTAGAAGGGTTGAAACCAGTGGCAGATGAGACATTAGAATGTTGTGCATACCCTACCAAGAGAGGTGTTAGTTCCAGGAGTCCAGGCTGAAGGACATGAGGCAACTAAGGGTAGCTTCCAGTTCGTGATTGTGACATTCTGTCTGGCAGTTAGACTGTGGGTGATAACCAGATGTAAGACTGACCTTGGCATTCAGAGCTGTGCAGAAATGTTTTCAGACCTTCGAGATGAATTGGGGACTTCTGTACGACAAAACATCCTTAGGGATTCCAGGGAGCTTGGCGGTTTGTATTGCAGATCGAGTTTCCTTAGAGGGATTAATTGGCAAGCTGTAGAGCATTGTTCTTCAACTGTTGTCCTCAAGTCACACTGTCCTGCATTTTTTGGATTTTTTTTCTGCTGCAACACACCTGGCTCAGATTATTGTGGCCAGGCAAAGACTGCTAATCTGCTATCAATTGATATCAGGTGTGTTAAAATTGGGAAACATCTAAAACATGCATGGCAATGTGCCTCGAGGACCAGGGTTTAAAAACTCTGCTGTAGAGAATATGTCGACCACTGTGAAAATGGTGATCATACCTTAAGAGGTGGGACGTCCATTGACAGAACTGATGACTATATGTTGATTGGGCATATCCAATGTGTACAAATGGAACAGGCTTGTACTTACACTTGGAAATCTTTGTGTATACTGGGCCCCCAAAACTTATCGGAGAGCAGAGGGAGGTCCTACTGGAGCTGAGGTGACTGGAGAGTTTATAAAGTTTGTAAAAAGTTTATCTCGTGGGTAAAACTAGAACCATTTTAAAACTCCACCAGAGAAACCTAACAAATCCCTCAGTCTGTTTGGTATTACAGTATAGTCCACAATGTCAAAAACAAATAATAGATCTAATTAAACCAATTCTGCATCTTCCTTCAATTCATCAGCCTTCAACATACCATTTTCAATGGAAATGTTTTGCAAAGCCATGCACTCTATAGAGTGCAATCCATGGAAACCTAATACATAAATATCCATATCATTTTCTTCAAAAAGCTATTTGTTGTTTAGCTATGGTCTTTTTGAAATTGTTTGATAAGAAAGGCAATTTTAAGACCCTTGACCTGTAGCTATTTATAAAACAGGTAGACCGAAATTTGGTTTCTTCAGCAATGGATTAATAACAATACAGAAAAAAACACTGCACACTCAACCAGGTAAAAGAAAAAAAATGTTTAGTTTGCTACTAATTTGAATACTTTTTACAATTTACCGTAAACAAAGAAGTACAAATTGTAACATGGGCTGCTTTGTCACATACACCTCTAATATTCAGTTTGTGTTGTGCATATCTTCGGTGTGTTAAGTCACAAAGCAGGACATGGTCAGACTAGACACCACAACCAGGCCTACAGAAAGTATCATCAGGGCTAACCTTCTGCCAATAAGACTTGTACATACCTAGTGTAAGAAAAATGGAAGCCAATATCTATGGAAACCTCACAAATCTTGGACATGCTCTGTTGAGCCTTTTACTGTACCTTGGGATTAGAACTGCAGAGCACTACTTACAAAAATCACAACAGAGACAGTTTCTTCCCCAGGCTGTTTTCCAATGTATGTAATTTGAGGCAAATATTGTACTATTCAGAGCTGCGTTCTTTAAAAAAAAATCACTACACCTTAACTCTAAATACCTTTATTATCCTGAGATCAGAGCAGATGTTAAACTTACTCCATGAACAATTTTTAGGAGGAAATTTGCTTTTTCTTTTCATATCAGGAGGAAAACACACACACTTATTCAGGATTGTCCTCATCAAGCAACATGTCTCAATCATTAATGGATTTAAAATGTAAACAGAATTTCAGTACCTTTGTTTTTGAGCTGCTGCATTTTTAATGGTGGTAATGTCTAAATGTAACAGTTTTAAGGTTTGTGTGGTGCTTTAAAATGCTTCCTCATTCATTGATTCCCACTCTCTTTTATTTATGTTTGTTTACTGTGCTGCTTGAGTCAGGAACTGCCTATTGCTTTTATTGTCAAATGTAATGAAGGGTGCTTTTATCACCATTTGCCTGCAGGTCAAAGGTGAGAATGGAGACAAATGAGCCAATGGCACAATGATGTACTGTAGGTCTGAATCGGGAAACTCATTCAGTTCATTGACACTACCAGCCCATATGTTTGTGTTAGAGAAAATCCTAAAAGCAATTTTGGTGAAGGATATGGAAAGAAAAGGCATAAAAGTTTTAGCTGTATACGATAATGGGTCTTTAAAAAACAGAATGTCCCTAAACCCTTCCATGCACTGGCCATGCTCAAATAAAAAAACACATCAAAACGCTAAAAGTAAAGCTGATAACTTTGTTAGGGTAACACATAAAATTGGCACATGGAATGCAGATTGCTCCACTGGTATTTCTCCCAGATAAAAAAAATGACCTTGGTATGGGGCCATATAACTCACTGACCTCATATACCACTTTACATGCCAGATCAGATGACCAATATGTGAAGTGTACTGGTTGTCTTTTTTATGCATTTGTCCCCATGGTGTTGCTGTTTTAATAAAGTGCAGTATGGAGGGAGGTCGACTGCAATTACTCACCATGTGTTCAGAGCAGCAGGTCATGTACAGGGAATGAAGCTAGTCAGTGAATGAACGTTAGCCTTGGTGGCATATGGACTTTTTTGTCCTTGATGTGAGGGTATTTTGTGTGGATTAACTAGGTATTGGCTTGCTAATGATGGTGGTATTTAATTTGCTTAAATGCTGCAGGGGTAAGGCATTTGATATGTGTATGGATGGGATACCATTACAGTGGAGGATGTGAATCGGTGGCTTAGAGAGACCTATTCTTTTACCATCTATTTATAGAAGAACAGTCACAAACAGTACAAAGAGAAAATACAACTGCCCTTTGGTGTTTTTAGCAGGTAAAGAAACATTATAGTTTTTTTCCTGCACAAAAGCGAATTTCTGGAAGAGCAAGAACATAACATAATACTAAAGAGATAAAAAATGGGTTAAAAAAGGACACGGTAAAGAAACAATAGAGTTTTTTTCCTGCACAAAAGTGAATTTCTGGAAGAGCAACTACATAACATCATACTAAAGAGATAAAAACTGGGGCTGAAAAAGGACATGGTGTAAGAAATTCTAATAGTAAGAAACAAATTCAATTTTTTAGGTAAAGCTTTCACTGTTCCAATGAACCTTTAGTGGTTATATAAACAAAACATTCCTATTTTGTTCAAGAAAATAAATAGAAATTAAACTCATCCATTTTCAACGGCACATTTAAACTAAACTATTAAAGAAGAATTGTAAATTGTATTTCTTAATACATTATGACGAACCCCAGTTTAAAAACAAGTATTTTCAAATTGTATTTCTAAATAGAAACTGCTAAACCATGTTTCATAAATCTGTTTTTTTCAATTAAATTTCCTTTTTTACCGTGCATTTAGAAATTTTAGCATTGCATTATCTCTTTACTCCATGTAGTATTTTTGTAACCCTTCTGGCGCCTGTACATTCTCTCAACAATTGGCCTTTACCATTTAGCTTTTTTGTAACCCTTCTGTTACTTGAGCTCACTTGAAACCATATTAGGGCAATCACTGTTGATATTTGGATATAACCAGCTTAATTATTGGATTATTGGATATAATACAGCACGTAATTACAACATTGTTGTTTTGCAGCTGGAGTTACATTGCACATACCGAAATAATTGTTAAATCAATGTTGCAAATGTTTATCATGCTTTATGTTAGATTTGGAGTATTATGTGCTTGGTTAGTAGACACATCATAGATAACCTATACTTGGAGAACAAAGCAGCAAGTGAAATTTAGACCAGCAGTATAGATATTTTATTTTTATCTAATTTGGTTTTAGGGTGCTTGAGGACCAGAAATGTCTTTAAAAAGCCAGAAAAGGGAAACTGTTAAGATAATGCACAGAGACCAAAAGAGTCATGGAAATGCTAAATGGTGAGGGTAAAGAAAAAAAAAATGCAATGCAACAGTACAAAGAATCAGATAATGCCAGGCAAAGAAGAAAATGAAAAAAGAAAAAGGAATTACCTTTTTAAATTTTAAATAATGAAAGGCACTTTATGAATATAGTTTTTTAATCTGTTTAGAAATAGGATTTGATGATAAAGTTTTAAATTGCACAATTTAATAATGGATTAATACATTCAATTTACATTTCCTCTTTAATAATTCAATTTAAAATGTGCAATTACAAAATACTGTTCATATTTGATTTTTATCTGTGTAGCTTAAATATCAAACTTGAAATTATTGTATTTCTTTTTCAGTGACTCTCCCGGTCCTCCATACGAGAGGCAATTTCATTAAAACTGAGAGAACCCATAGGCAGGGGGAGTATTATAGCTCTGCAGACCTGTCACCACTTTTTTTTCCCATAAACTGTAATTCAGTGCTGTACACACATAAAAAAATCCTTCATTTTACTGACTGCCAAATGTTTAACTGCAGAGAGATAATGCTCCATTACTGCATCATCTTTTTAGATTAATTTTCTATTCAAATATTTTAAATGCATAAATTCTCCCACTAATGGTTTTTGCCCAGCTCAGCAACAGCCTATTCATTTATGCAGTTTAGAGGGGTTTTTTGCACTTAAAACAAGAACAACTATAATAAATACCAGTAAATCTGTGGACATATCCATTTTGCCTCAGCCCTAAATGTATGCTTAGTTAATCTTGTCTACTGCATTGGCCATTTGCAGATGTAATGAGGGACTTTGAC
Organism: Jordanella pulchra; assembly: GCA_034780135.1. Lineage (NCBI taxonomy): Eukaryota > Metazoa > Chordata > Actinopteri > Cyprinodontiformes > Cyprinodontidae > Jordanella > Jordanella pulchra. The sequence goes on along the minus strand of JAUZNJ010037824.1, from coordinate 25,377 downwards.
TATAAGTCACAGAGGTATGCTGATGGAGAAGGGGGAAGAAATATTCTTTTAAAAACTGCATTGAAATACTAAATAAAAAGCTATTTTCTCTACACCAATAGCCTTTTAACTTGCAATTATAGATCCCCCAAAAATGCCCATAGAGAGAGGAACACTGTTTAATGAAAATGTAATGTAGTGAAACAATGCTAATGAGAGGTATAGTAAGTTTTTACTCAGATCTTAAATGTAAACTGAAAAAAGCGTGCTAAGACAGATACTGTAGGTCAAGAAGCCAAACAATATTATTTAAAATAAAAAAAGGTTTATTACATCTGACCTTAATATTCATTTAATCAAATATTGAAGTAGGGGAAATAAAAATCTAGGTCACACTTTACAATAACCATCAGATTCATCATTTATAAACGGCTAAGAGACTTTATTCATCAAAGATGAACAGATAGTTTGTTAAAGTTTAATAATTATTTATAAACAGCATTTAAACCATTTATAGGGGGTAAAGGGATCACATTGCCCTTACATGTTGGTTTATCCCTAACCCTAACGTCAATGGAATTCTTGCCAAACCCTAGTCTGACTGATTTATATTGCTCTGCCATGTTAGCTTATTCCCAAGTCTAACATCAGCGGACCTAAGACCTGAACCTAGCCTTTATTTTTAATTGAACTTTTATAACTGTTAACCATTAATACATGCTCTCTTGACCATTTATAAATGATGGTTATAATGGTTATTAAAAAGTGTAACCAAAGCCTATACGATGAAAAGGCTACTCAAATACTTAATAACTACTAGATAACAACATTTGATTTATTCTGTAAAGAATTATGACAGATATAAACACATTTAATTTCTGGTATGTTAAAAAATTAGAAATAAATTAAAAAAAAAAGTTTAATAATACAAAAAAACATATTTTTAAAACAGTAAAAACTAGCTATTACTCATTTAAACTCGAAAAGGTACTGCGGGCTGAGGAGTTAGAAAATTATATTAAATCGACAAAGATTATGCAGAAACAACAAGTCTCATTTGAGCTAGACATGTAGGTGTTTGTGTATGGTCTACTTTTTGTTAAAGCCTACTTGTTATTCTCTTATTTCAGTAACTTTTAAGAGGGTAGAGTAACCATAAAGAGCATATACTATATTTAGTTAACAAAACAAATTACTTAATAAAAGTAAAAACATCAACCAATAAATGCAGTACAGTCTTTGTCTTTGTGTAGAAGAACATTTCGTTTTCAAAAACAAACTTAAGTAAATGTGAGAAAATTAAATCTAAATTCATTTATATAACATCTTTTAGCACGAGACAATTTCAACATGCTTAATAAATGTGACATAATGTAATACAAAAAGGACTCATTTGGTAAGGAGGTGTTGAAAACAAAGTTAAACTAGTAAAGCACAGACCTCTCCCAAGCAACACATTTTACCCCATATGGTGAATTACACCTACACCTAAAACTTAAACATGATCCGGATTATCACCAAAGTTTTAATGAAATATTCCATGACATGAAGGGCACATTTGGTTAAAATTTCCTTAAAATCCTTACATAGGTTTAAAATAAGGCACAGTGTGTGTCTGTAGGTGTTTGTTCTGCTCTCACCTTCTTCATTCACTCATTAAACATCAGATTGAGACTTTGAGTGAGGGATGGCTCCCCTTTCCTGTGTTTTTGTCCTGAGTATAACACATCTGGACTTTTTCAGCGCAGTTGGAGTATGGATATGGTGCAGGTGTGCTGCATAAAAAACCCTCACCCCGAATGCTACCTAACTACAGCACTAGCTAGAAAAGAAGTTCATGTGAGTTCAGGCTTTTCTAGAGTTATTTGTGAACATAAAAATCCTTTTCCGTCATTCAAATGTTCCTGTTACCTAGGGTTTCTGTTTTGCCATTTTGTTTACACTAGCCATGTTAAGTTGGGCTGATTTTAGTCTGAAATTTACTGGAACTTTTTCCGATCTAGTGTCTGACTTTTCCTGTTTGGCTTGTGCATTTCCTGTTGCTTAACATGGGACTACTATGTTTAAATTTCTTGCGGAATCTTTCGTTTGAGCCGCACAACTTTGAAATTGCACTTGTACTGCAGCTGATGTGAGTATACACATTGGGCCTCATACAAGAACCTCTAGAACGAACAAATGCACTCTTAAATTGTTTGTATGAGCGATTTAGGAAAAAACTTTGCATGCTGTTCTTTAAAAAGTTATCTGTCAAAGAATTTCTAACTTTAACAAAGTTAACTATGTTTCTCTCACAGTCAAAGCAAAAGTCCAATTTACTCTATTTTAGTTTCTAATAGTTTAGTATCTGGAATTGAAACCGGCAAAAGACTTTAAACACAACTACAAGAAAATTCTGTTCTAAGGAATCTTTTTAGTCCTCGATCTTAACAGGGAAGTTAGAAAGAGTCATTCTGCAGACATTTTGCCTCATATATATAAATATTAAGGCCATTATTCACAATTAAGAAAATTATAAAAGGTAACTGTGGAAAATGGACTGACATTTTTAAAAAGTGGAGTTAGTTGGGCTTAATCAGACTTATTTAAACGTAATAACAACCACCTTATTAATAATTAGTTAGCTACAGTTACACTACATCTAGCTGGTTAACACGATTAACTAAATTTATTTGATCACATTAAATACTGCTATTGGCTTGTGATGCAAAGCATTTATCTATGGTTTCCCAATGGCAAAATGTTTGGAAGAATTATTTGGAACTATTCTTTTTGTAGAAGTCTATTGGAGTTAATATGAGGGTTAATATTTCAAAGTCATATAATCACCCTATCATCCATATATTTATAAATATCGCATTTACAAACTAAACACTGAATTAGCAAGTTAAATATTTAATTTACAAATGAAAAATCAAACTTGTTATCAATATATATTAATATAAATATTAAAAGATATACATACATACTTACAGGTGTGTGTTCATTGTGTGTGGGTTTTGAAGTAGAGATTTTACTTCCTTTCCTAAGAAGCATTTCAGAGAAATTTTCTATTGCACCTATAGTTCATAGTGGCATGTTTCCTGGAACTGCCGTTATGACTTAGAATAGATTTCAAAACACTGCATATTTTTGTGAGTTTTCTTGAGGGCCTTGCACTCTGAAAAATAAGGAATTAAGTTAAATACATCGCTTTCTGACACTCAGTGTAAATTACCATTCTATTTAGCTTCATTATTCATACAACTGCCACCTTTGAGACTGTTTTTCCCATGTAGAAACTGACGTACGTCATGCAGACTGAATTCATTAAGCCTCAGACTGTTTCTAAAAGAAGAAATATTTCAAAACTGTCTTTAGATATTTTCCTCAAATTTGTAATGCAAGATTAATGCAGGCTAGAATTGGTAACTTTATTGCAAGTTAGTTTTCAAATAAAATTTTCTACAAAATAAACTGAAGTTGCAATTTATTTATAACAAAGGTAAAAAACACCCAAAGTATCCATAAAATATCTTAAAAGATTTTTGTCAGAACTGAATGATGCTTATTTACAGAAAAGGAGCACATTACCATAATTGCAAGAATTAATTTAAAATCAACCCTAAATGATTACTGGCTGCTAACCAAGAGTTTAAGCTTCCAGAGGGGATAGTAATACAGAGGGCTGATCAAACGATCAAAAATGAACATAGGTCAACTTGAGAAACACATCTTATCAGACAAGAAATGGAGTCAAAAATGGATTTCATTCATGTTTTGTACTGCTCTTATATTTTTTTTAGGAGCACTAAGTAATTTTGATTGCTGCTCCACAGACAGGAGCATTTCAAAATAAAGCTGTTGTAAACATTGCCTGTCCTCAGTGTGTTACACAGTACACAGCTAACTCACTCCCTAAGAAGTCAGAATACATATCACTACAAATTTTCTGAAGGGATGGGTAGTATTTCACATTATCAAATGTAAGCTAGTGTACAGCAGTCTTTTTTGCCACAAATTCTAAGTTTTATTCAAGTCAGTTAATTGTAAGTCTGTCCCTCATAGTAAACTGTTTTTATTTGCTCTCATAAGGTGCTTCATGTTTATGGTGCCTGGTTCAAAATCAATTGCCCTAACGTTTCAATACTAATGCTAGAGGTTTGCACATATGTAGATCGGCATCAGTTTTTTATCCTTGTTTATGTTTCAGATCTCACACAGTAAATGCCGCATCCCTAATGTATTCTTTTTGAAGCCCACTCACAATCTGGTTGTCATTTTCTTTTTTTTTTGACAAAGGCTTTCTTGACCTTTCTTTTGTTGGCTCCACTATGTTATTAACCTCCAAAATAAAAATGAAAAATGTATTTATTCGAAATATGCATAAATACAAACTTAAACAAATAATCAGTGTCATATTTATTCCAAGTATTTGTTTATAATAGGCTTTGTAAGCTTTTTCGATGGAGGATTTTTTTGTGATTAATGTAATAATCATGGATGTTATATAAATACCATGCAAAACAATCCACAAAAAACTATGTGTGGAATATTAGGATATGCTTGGCTGATTATTTAATACTTTTGTGTTGTAACATGTAGTTTATTAATAGGCTTATTGCTAATTGTGGGTAGGCTTAGAACAATAATAAATTAAATGAATTATACAAGCTATAATTAATAAATAGTGAGACCCTTCAATAATACACTTCATAGGACTTCAAAGGAGGGTTTATTTTATATGTGTTTTATTATCTATATTTTAATCAATAACATGCGTAACACAACACAGTGCCAGGGATCTTGTTCAGTTGCAGACAGCTCTGTCTGGCTTCACAGCAGACTTTTTACCCCACCCATAGGCAGAACCCTAAAGTCTCGCCCACATTTCAGGCAGGGCGTTGCTCATCCCCAACCCACCTAGCACTACTTGGACCAGTAAGAAAATACATAGCTGCTTTTACACTTGACTGAATGCTTTACAGAATTGAAGTTTTGCATGCTTTTATAAATATATTTCATGACAAAAAACAGAAAACAGAAAAAAAGACTGTGCAAAACTTGTTTTAGAGCTCCACCAGGAACAACTGCAACCTGTACAGATTGAGATAGGTTTAGTCACCTTGGAACAATCTCCCACTGCACCCTGACTTTGACTTGAAGTCTTCCTCAAAGCTTTTAACAGGCAGATGTAATAGCTCTGTGGTTTTGAAGAGGCCAAGGTTTAAGCGCCACAGGAAGAGCATACTGGTGTCTCTAGTGGCTTCAGATGTAGTCTAAGTTGTACTAAATGCACTGACAGGTAATCTATCTGAAGGAAAGATACTTTATTCTGATTTAGACAGGAAATCAGAAACCAAGCATGGTATAAGCTCTGCTGTCCTCTCTTCTAACACAGCCCATTATGCAGAGAAGATTGTATTTGGGAAAGCTCTTGGTGTGATAAAAATCAGCACTTCTATCATTCAAGATCACCTTGATGACCAAAGTGATAGATCGCTTTTAATCTCCAGGTTTCAAAAAGATTTAAACAGACAGACAGGCAGACAGGTAGATAGAGGTTAATTTTTCAGAAAGAACGCTTAAAGTTCCTTCATATATTATCCACCTTTTCTGGAATAAGTCATGTTAAAAGCAGGTCAGACAGACTGTCTGGCTGCCTCTTATCAAAGGAAATTCCATTTGTGTCGACATGGTCTTTGACATTGAGAGCAACATAATCATGTCTTTAAGAACTGCTTATATCTAAACATTAAAAGGATCTTTGCATAAGCATGATTCCATACTAAGAATGGCCAGAAAACAAGATCCATACAGTACTTGAACTTGATGGTGGGATCTTTGATTCTTGTGCTTATGAACTACTTTATCTCTTTGCAAAAAGGCTTCTGTTGTATGTTTGCACTTTCTGTTGCTGGAAAGTTGAATTTCAGTGAGAAAAATGTCCAAGTAGGTACAGTTTATAATTAATGGCATGTGTTTTCTTAAATTTAGCTGCTCTGTTTGTGTTTCACCTCATAAAGGTGAGGAGAAAATCAATTATACACCTTATCTAATATACACGGACTACAGATACACACAGGCCTGAGCGGTGATATTTTAAAGTCATTGTTCCCACAGGCTCACTCTCCTGAGACCACCATGCTCTTGCATCCCAGGAAAGGCACAAGCTTCCGGAGGCAGCAACAGCTCTTCTCTCTTTGAAACAGAAGAACCCCATTACATCTTCATTTTTCAATCTCTCCCCCTCTCTTGCCTACTCTCTCTTTCTGTACTCTTTTGTTTTTTTTTTTAGCAGTACATCACTGAGACTTTATCCATTTCATGTTTAGTGAAACTCCCCTGGCGAGTCAACTCAAGGGAATGAGATGCCACAAATCTTTGATATCTTAAACAGAGGGCACAGTGCCAGCGCTATCACCAGATAGGAAAAAGAGAAAAAAAATGTAATCCACAGGAGGAACATCATCCTGAATCAAACAAAATGAATAAATAATCGGGGCTGCAAACACACTTTTATACTTGCGGTGCATGTCCATGGAGGATTGGTTTACCGGCCTCAGTGATTAGTCTGCTGGCAGAATTGTTTGGTTTTGTGGCTCGACTATTTACAGTATGATATAACAGCAGATCAGATCCATTTCTTAACACAGCACTCCACGGGGTAGTTGACATTCAGTTTTTTGTTTTTTGTTTCTTTCAAATCCAGTCCTATTATCTGATTTTTGAAATATATGGTACAACCGTAGAATTTATATTTACATGAAAATGTACTTGTCAGGGAAAAAACTATAATTAGTTATAGTAGTAAAGATAAATCTATCAGTTTGGTATATCAAAGTCAGACTGAAGAGTTATTGCTTTTCCTTTTAAATAACTTATATATAATAATTGAGAAAATATGTAATATTACTCAGTTTCTCAGAAGGTTTAGATACATTTGAAGTGAAATGAAGATAGATAGACATACAGACAGACGAACAGGCAGACAAGAATTTTTTCCCTGTTTAATGTTAACTGTAGTAATGATTTTAAGGAATATAATGGATAGATTTTACTTTTGAAAATTGTTTTTAATGCAAATGTTTGCTCTTTTAATTTCAATCAAAAGATAACAAAAAATACCCAAAACCTTTACAATAACATTTTTCTTTTCTTTCTTTGCCTTTTTTTCTTTTCATTTTTCTTTTCTTTGCTTTTCCTTTCTTTCATTTATTTTGTCTGATTTATCTGAAGTTATGTAATACATTCCTCCTGATCTTATGAGTCCAATTTTATACAGTGTGAAAAAAGTGAATAGAATGATTTTCTAGCTGATAAACGCAGCATGTCTGGATTTGTATTAATAATAAACTGGCCAGAGATAATATTTTCATTGCTAAATCGATTTTCATAAGGTTGGATTCATAATATTTCAGCAACCTCTCCTGTCTGTACACTGCAGCGTATTAAAAAGGAGATTAGAATTTTCCCACCTCAATATGACACAATCACAAAATTATGTTTCTATTTACAGAGCAAGTTGTACATTGTTCGGTTTTTTGTGCTCCTACTCTCTTTTACTTTATCCAACAATAAATATGGAATTTGTGTTATTCAGTTTTTGTGCCCACATATAAGCATTCATGCATATCTACAAAAATGCCTTTGTGGAGACATTTTAGTGTAGGTCTTTCAGACAGTTTATTATACAGCATCGTATACAAACATGCTGTGCTTCTGCAAGGATGCTTTGGATGAATTAGGGTCATGTAGTTTTGGTAAATAATATTTTCTATCTTCCTACAATAAACACACTTCCACATGCAGAACAAGAGTCACTCATCTTGGTTTACTAGTTCTCTCCCTCTATGCTTCCCATGCATTTAAACACAGTCCATCTTTTATTTTTGATACTTCAAAGTATTACAATCTTTTTTTAAAATAAATAATCTCAAATGCTCTGGGTTTTTCTTACAGCTATGTGCCTTAAGGTCAGGAACAGAATATTTTATCAATTGCTCAGGTTTTAGAATCAGAATTACAGCTTTAATAAACATGAGGTTCTTTTAGTGTTAATTGTACCATGGCCCTGAGGTGCAAATCATATCAACAATAACTAAGCAAAGCTGTAAAATAAAAAAAACAACTCTCAACATGAAGTAAAACACAAGTACAAAACAAGATTCACTGCAATTACTAATACATAGAAACAAATCAAAAAACATTTAAAATATTAACTAAAACATAGCAACATAAACAGGACTCACTAAAACATTTACTGAAATATCACAACAAATTAAAATTCACTTCAACATTAACCCACAGTACCGGAAGATGTGCAGTAAGTACCAGTGGGATACATGGTCAGTTGTAGCCTTAACTATTGGAGGGGGCAGGCAAGCATGTGAAGCTGGTATCTTCATCTTTTCACATTATTCTCCATATTTATTGGTATTGTTGACTTGTGTTTTCTTCATGGAACTGGGGTAATGGCTAAAAGCTAATATTAAAAAAAAGAAAAAGATGAATAAAGGCAACAATTAAAAGGTGCATGTCAATCAAAGGTGTCAGTTTATGAAAAAATATTTACATTGAAAAGGAATCAAAATCTTTTTTCTGAAATCGACATAATAAAGCAATACTGGACATTGGCTAAGCTAGTTTATTGTTCTGTATTTTTTGTTTATTCTTGATGGGTAATTTTTGTGTTTTTGAACTATGTCTGTAAAAGTCCTCAGAGCCAAATAGGAAATTTTTGTCTTATTTGAACATGGGGCCGAAGTTTCTCCTTCATTCTGCCTCTTTTTAATCAACCTTTTTTTTTTTTTGTTGTTTCATTAACTATTCATATTTATTTTTGGGTAAATAATTATGTTAATTAAAAATAGTATTTTTTGGACTCAGACTTCCAGTTATTTTTTTTTTATTTAATGGTCCTTAAATATAATTTCCCTTTGGGATAAATAAAGTTTTTTTTAAATTGAACTGAATTTAAATAGCTCCTTAAAGTTTTGAGTGGTTTCATCATAATTAACACTTTACATAAGATACATTGAACCAGTGCTGTGATATACATTATGAGAGAAAGTGAAATCAGCAAAAAAGAAAAAACACTCTTATGTATTATCACAAATTATTTTGTTGTTTTTTTCTGTAAGCTTGCTCCAACCAATGCAAATGATATTATCCAATGTTATGACGCATGGTAACGTAAAATTATCACAAAATGCTCTTCCACCTGTATTATTCTTCTGTCTTTTGAAAAATTACCTGATGTCCATGTTTGGTAAATTAATATATATGTTTTTTAGTTAAGCAAAACTGGAATTAATTATAATATTGTAGGTTTAACACTATAATACATTCCAATACCCCTAAAACTGCTAAAGGGATAATATTACCCAGCCTTGCTGCAACAGTGTATTACACACATCTGCGTTTGCTGCATAACATAATATCTGGATTCTGGCAGAGACAAGCGCCAGCAAGAGTTATGAAAAAAAGTATTAAGCTGTGGCCACAATGGCTATTATTGTTAAGACAGGTTTATTTACACTAAGCATATGACCACTACCAACTGGATAAACATTAGAGTGGCTGACAGTCTCATCTCTTAGCTTCTCTATGCTCACCACAAATAAATGAGCTGATGAGAGCTGCTGCACGTCCGGCTGCACACTGATCTCTTGTGAGGTCAAAGCTTCCAATGCAAATTTTAAAAATAATAATAAAAGACTACAAAAAGATCTGGGGCTTGTGAAAAAAAAAAAAACATTTCAGGCTTATGCCCCAAAAGCCGCACTTGCTCCTCAATTGTTCCCCAGTCTATTGTCAAACATCTAACTTTTGAAATAATTTTACTGACTCTGTGGTTTACAAAGAGTTGTTTTCTCTTTTCAGTCATCCTGATTTCTACCATCGTCAGCCCTTGCTCACCAGCAGCCCCAACGTTTATCTCTAAAAATAGCTTTTTTTTATTCATAAAATATATTTGATGTTATACACCTGGACTGGAAAACATCCCGCTTATTATACAGTACCAAGTTAGCATACCACCTTAAATATACTGTAGGTTTCCCACGTTTAATGTAACTGTTCTTACCTAGCTTCAACTGAAATGCATTTGATTAGGACACATTTTTCTCATACTACAGTAAATTAATATCTCAAAGGAATTTCTCAACTAATAACCGACTTCTTTCCAAAAACCAGCCAGTTACACATTTTGTGTGTGACAGTATTGGATTCTTTCATGTTTTTGTATGTAAAAAAATGTAATTCTTTCTTGCTTTGGCAACAGTGCTGACATAGATGGGAAAAGCTTTCTCAAGAATCACAATAAACTTAGCCATGTCGGGACGGTTGTAGACCTTGCCTACTATAAATCAATGCCTGCTTTTTATGATACGATGAAATACTTTAGACTGTGGCTTTACCTTGCTAATCAAAAGAAGATTGTTATAATAAGCTTTTGTCACACCAGCTTGATCTCCTTTGGATTTACAAGTCTTGTCATCAGTCTTTTTGTATCTCATGACCTTTTGCTAGAAGACCAGTTGAAGAAGTCACTACCTGCATGACTTGGTTGCAAAGTTCTGTGTTCACCACAAAGTTTGGTAATGAACCAATTCAATTTTAGTACATGTCTTGAAGATGTTGATAAACAATCATCTGAAAGGGGGAATAAACATTTAAGAGGACGCTTAGGAGTCCATTTCAGAATAACCTTGTTGGCTTATTTCTGAGCTGCCCGGTGTACATTGGTTTTAGCACATTTGCCTAACAGTATTGGAGTGGTGTGTGGGTTGCCCTGCAAGGTAAGGTCTCTCTGAGCTATTGTGCACTGTAAGGGTCTATTCTTCAGAGGGTAGCATGTCTTAAAACTCCTGCAAACGTTTTTATTCACAGGGCAGATCTTCACAGAAGGTTCAAAGTGAAAACGCTACTTTGAACAAGCAAAATAACAATTTAAGATAGTTATGGTATGTATGTATGTATAGCATTTTAAATTAGTTCAATAGCTAGTAGTAGGTCTTAATGAAAGCATTTTTTTTTCCAAAAAGATCATTGGTTTCTTTGCGTAACCCATCATACATATGCATGATTTAAAAAAGAAGTTAGCTCAGTAATTTATTCTTGACTAACCAATACTACAAAAGGTTCTTCCCTCATTGGGTATGTACATCCTTAAAGATAAAGTTACATCCATGAGTAAAATTCCACATGCCCACTGGGCCAGATCACAAAACCTCATTGCCAGTCATCTGTAACTTTAGAGTCCCTCAGGGTCCCATTTAATAGACCCCTGCTCCCAAGTGTAAACTTGGTAACTTCTTTGGAAAAATGTGGAATTTGGTCACTTTGAAAAACAAGCAACTTGATGTGTTGCTTTAACATGAAAAGCAAATTGATATGGGACTAAATTATGTTCTTTAAAAACAAATACAACAATAGTTTGTTAAGAGCATCCTTACAGACTCATACAGAAAAGGTAGAAACGATTCCATCACTCTGATTTTGGTGCATTAAATTCAACAAGTTAATGCTAATATAATACTTAAAAGTAATTCATTTTCTGAATTATTGTTAATTGTTAAAGTTTAACAACTTTAAATTTTATTAGTGCTTTGGATTTAAAGAGTCTTCCAGGTTTTGGTGCTTTTTTCCAAGTTTGTGATGCCCTAAACAATAAGAGACAAGAAAAAGCAAGGCAGAAGCTAAACTAAGTAGATAAGCCATATAAATGGGTCTGAATGTAACTGTGTAACTATTTTTTTTTCTCTAAATAATTTTTATCAAATTCACAATGGTTAGGCTTTAAAACTGAACTCAAATCAATTTCAACGTAGAAAAATTTTATTATAAGCTAAAGATCTTTAATCTCTCAAACTCTTAACACCAAGTTCCAGAGGTTGTGAAGAAGCTGGCTTCCCATTTAGGGAAAACCCAAAGACCTGTAGTGTTCCTTTTGTATTACATCCCCAAGAAATAGTTTTGAGGTCTAACATGATCACAGTGTTGTCGAAGTTGTAAGTTAGGTGGTTTATAATTATTGAAATGTATATGTAAACCTTTGTTGCATAGGATGTTCAGTAAAAATAGCAGTTGGAGTCAAATACTGCAGTTGTCTTTTTCATTAAAATTGTTAATTTAAAAAAAAACATTAACACTGGAATTTAAAAAGAATATTCTATACAAAGGCATTTTAGACATGTAAAGCTGATTGTTTTTTAAAGTTTTGCAAGTGAAGCACAAGAATTCCCCACCTTTGGAGATGGGGCCAAAATTTTCCAAACTGTGGCAAACTGACCCTTGTAACCATTTTACTATATTCTAATATTAATTTTGGACACATTAGAAGCTAATTTGAGTGTTCAGGAATCATCTTTAGACTTTTCTTTTCAACATTTTACTATTTAATGTAACGTTCACTGAAACTAGGATTGGCAAAGAAGGGGATGACTAAACTAAAATGTTTGATATACATATTAGGCTCATAAAAAAATGCTTGCTATTCTTCCAACTCAAAGCTATACCCTTAGTTCAGTAGTCATTCAAAATGTTTCACCCCACAGCAAATCCCATTTCAATGAAGAGTTTTTATTATTGATATCTATATCAGCATTAAACAGATGAGATCATGTATATAGTATAAATGGGAACAAATTATATTTATGGGTTATAATTAAATGTATGTGTAAATTACTTTTCTGAACACACCCTATTACCTAAGTACATATTTTTACAGGTTGTAATACAGTTTTAATTCTCATAAAGTCATATTGACAAAAAAAAAAAAATGTACTTTCAATTTCTGTTTATAATAACTTTGATTTTCTAAGCCATGCAAGTGTTAAAGTCATATAAAAATGACCTTTATTTAACAGGTAATTGTGCGGGCCTTTTGTAAATGCCTGATTGTGATCTCGCTCTCTGAAATGCTGGTTCAGCGAGGTTCCATCCTTTTCCTCAACATAGTCCTGTGTTTTCTCCCAAGGTGTCCTCTGGCTGTGCTGGCCTCTTTGAAGGCTCCTCTGCTATAATGGAAACCCTCCATACACTTCCTGGACAGAGCAGTGAGAAGCACTAATTCCACACTGATAAAGATCCGTTTTCCTCTTATTTCATAAGTCTTCCTCTAGATACGAAGCTACACTAGATTAGATGTGTCCCTCCTCCCCCCTCTCCCTGTAACACAAAAGTCATAACAAAACCTAGTGCAAAGAAAAAGAGAATGAATTTAATTGCCATTCAAGAGTGGGTGAAAAAGGGGGGAGGTTCATGTGATGGGGTGTGGGGGTTCAATTTTTAACCTCTTAAAATCAACCAAAGTCCTGCACAACTGAGGAATAAGGTCCTCCCTAACATCTGATAATTTGGTGTATAGGCATAACATGTGGGATTTCTCTATTACCCTCTAAAATACCATAAAAGAAAATCAGCAGTTAATAAATGCAAGTAACTTTGCCTTGCTTGCATACCTTATATCTTTAAACATTTAGCATGATCTGAAATGCTTTAAATTTGATTAAAAAAGGAGACAGGAGAAATAAAGGTAAAATAATAACTATTAGAGTCTTATTGAGTACTTCATTAAATTTGTTCATCGTGTGGCTGCATTTCCATTTATTACCTTTTAATAAACATTCTATTTTATGTGTTCACATATAAATGCATTTTTTGTTGTTTTAGTTTGTAGTATTTAAAATTTTACTTTGTTGTTACAGTAAAAAGATTTTAATATTTGATTTCTTCAGTTATGTCACAGATGTCATTAACAGGAATACAAATTGTCTTTTGAAACCATAATTATTTTTTTAAGGAGACTAACCCTAACCCTTTTTGTTTTCTTTGGAAGAAGACAAGAGATGTACCTACTTAGGAAATTTTTATTGCATCAGTCTTATATTAAACTCAATTCTCGAAAAAGTTACACATATTTATTTCTTTAAGTATTTGACCCGTAAAATACTCTGATTGGAGCCAGACAAAGTAAAAAAAAAACTGTCACTAAAACAAAAGAAAAAAATCACATTTTGGTCTATTTAAGTCATCAACTAGTTCTTTGTAAAATCAGGAAGTGGCAAGTCATTTTGACTGAAATGTTGTGACATTTGTGTTTGTGTCCTCCTTTGCTGTATTTTCCTCTTTCCTCTGTCTTTGTACAGAATATATGACCTCCCTTCAGATGTGAAAGCTTTTCTTTGTTAGGCTTTTTATCTTATTAAAGAGCAGTTTGATCAAAGCTTGAACTTGTTAACCTCAGACCTTTATGTCCATGGCCTTGTCATTGCAGCTGTAAAAATATCCTGCATTTTGTAGTGCTTTATTTGAAGTGAGAGAGCTTGAAAAAGGTCCATTTTAATTATAGCCCTTATGAATGAAAAAAAAATAGAAAATGAGCATTCTTAAACTTACATTGTCTTGGATTTTATACATTTCCTTTACTGCCCTATATTGCAGGGATATTACAACTGAACTAAATTATTGTATACTCAGTGGCATTAACAAGATTTTTTATTGCATTTTTTTATTTAAACAAATGAAGGTCTTTGAATTTAAAGCTTGTTTAATACATTGAAAGGATTAATGCTATCAGAATGGAATTATTGGCACTGAATCTCAATGAAAGAATATGATAACATATCGACTGAGAGTGAGATCACATCGTTACTTGACCTTTCCTGTAGGCTGCAGCTGCAGAGCGGCCCATGATGTCTCTCAGGCGTAGGGTTACTCAATTATTTCATTTTTTTAATCCTTTTTTTTGCATTGTCACTCATAATTTTAAAACTTCAGGCATTTTTTCTTCTGCTTGGACATAGGAGCTCTCAGGCATCATATTTCCATAAGGTTTCAGCATGTTGTCCGCTATAGTTCTTCAAACAAGGAGTCCATGCCTTACAAATGTAAATGGCTAAATTGTTGTCATTTGAAATTAAACAATAACTAAATAGATAAATAAATATTTCCTAAATTTGCAATTGAATAATTCATTGTAGGATTTAACCATAATGACACCAGTGCAGTCCAGTGAAGACAATACAATAGTTTTCCCAACTGTTGAATTTTATAAAATTGTTCATAACCCAAATCTTTTAATGCATTCCTTTTTCCAAGCTGCCAGCATCATTAGGGCAGAAATATATTCTGTAGAACTGATAGAAGAAGGCAAAATCAGGACATTGTTGTAGTTGCAGACAAAAAAAATCACAACTTATGTTTCACTGTACAAACAAACAAAACAAAAGGAAATTATTGGGCACCCCTCTGTTTGTTTGCTGTGTTTTCTGTTTGCACACAGATTAAACATAATAAATGAATGGGGTAATTAAAATGGGTTTTGTGTGGGCGCTGGTTGATCTGCTTGTTTCTCTTAGATGAAAGAAGGGTATTTTCAGTAAAACAAAAAAGTGTGATTGTACTTTGTGCAATATACGCACTTGTTTACAATGTACTCCCATGTGGGCTCCCCTATATACTTGTTGGTAGACTTGCAACCAGAGACTTAAAATAGCCCACCAGCTCAAGCAGAGCCCATTCTATATGTAGGTAGGCTACACCATGAATGTGTTCAAAGCAGCAAGGTTTACTTTACTTTATGTAATGGTAGACAGAATAATCTTTTTTTTTGTCTCATCCCTCAATTTTGATGTTTAAGACATTTTATTTAAGAGTAAAATATGGATTTTTCCAGTACACCAATAAACATGCAGTTGGTGTAGCACCAGTCGTGACTAAAGCAAAAAGTCTTAGTGACATTTTGACCCACTGGGGTATGTTTATGATGGGATATTGCTCACACTTAGGCAAAATAGTTTATTGTAAAATCAGTAAACTAACAAGGTGCAGTGCAGGCATAGGCTGGGAAAAATATTAGGATAGGTAATTTTTTCCAACACTTCACCATAACCTGATTAACACTAGCCAATTGTAAAACTGAAATAAACATTTTAAATAAATAACAAACTCTACCATATAGTGTTTAACTGTCAACTTTTAATTGTTAATCGTAAAGTTCATTTATAAGTGAAGAACAAATTATTTTAAAAACAGAGCCTGAAAACCTTACTTTTTCAATATGTCACAAAAGAATCTTGCCTGACCAGAACCCAGAATATCATCAATAGCTACCCAATTCAGAACCATAAAATGTTCTTGGTTCTGAGATCAGGGAATAAACTGAACAGTGAAGGGACCTTAACCTCAATACTTACTTAGGATAAGCTTTTGTTGGTTTTACAAAATTTTCAAATGTCTCATGATGTTACTTTCTTTCTTTTATACAGTGGCGGTTTCTGATATGGGCAACATAGGCAGCCAGCCTGAGGTTTCTTTGCCATATAGGGCAACAGCTGCATGAGATCCATTCGCACGCCCTCATGCACCCCTCACCGCAAACGCACTGCCACTGGGTGTCATAAGTGAAGAAAAAAAAAATGCATTTTTAGTATTTAAGAGCTTTAGTGTAGATAATATGAATCAACAGCAGAGGCACGTTACGTATTAGCACCACCCACCACCACACACGCATATGCTTCTCTCCTCCTTCCTTCCTACTGTCACTGCCTTCCTCTGGGTGCTCCATCGTGCACTCCCTCAAACGCACACGACTGTTTGAACTGGAGAGTGTTTACATGGTGGAGTAGTGGCACTACAGATGGACTCACATAAACATAAATAAGTTCTTAGAAGCTCGGCACAGTAAATGAAAGAGGGAGAATGGGAAAGATGTTTCTACGATGAAAGGCAACATCTCGCTGTGTCTAAAAGATGGCAAAATGAAGTACAGTAGCTGCAGCTTCTGAGTGGAGTCTGGTACACATTAAAGTTAGCTTAAAACTACTATAAGTAAAACTTACTAAATTTTTGCAACTATATAGGAGTGTTTACAGTATAACAGATCATGTCAAAAATATGAAGTTGTTTTTTTTTTATTTTACAGACAATTACTAAATTAACTTAACAATTACATAAGTCAAATTTGGGAGGAATTGGTAAATTACAGAGGAAAAAAGTCCTGTCCTTAAATCTGCAACTTTCTAATACAGAAATAGCATCGTTCATATAATTATTTCATTCCAAATTCTTTTTTTTTTTTTTACTAATTTGACATTTTTAACCATTGGCCCCTTTATATAGATAATATTTTATGTACAATAAAGCATCTTTAATAACTTCTGAAAAGTATATAGGGGGATTTTTTTGTTCTTCAACTTTATTTTTAAATTGATACTTAAGAGATTCTGATTATTATTTTTTTAAATTAGAGGGTATCTTTTAGTAAACTTTTTATATACTATATCAAGGTGTCCTCTTTTCTAGTAATCAAAATGTGTTCACTCTTATTCTGATGTGACACTACACTATAGTGCAGTTGTGATGTATCAGATAAGTCTAATTATATGTCCAATCCATTAACATTATAATTTGAAATAAAATGTTATGTTTTAATATGTAGTTTTTCTTTCATTTGTTTTGTATGGTTCTAATATATGTGACTTAAAAACATGTGAGCCTGACCAGAATGTATTCAGACTGCTATATTTAACAAAGCTTATGTTGTTCATGTGGGAGAAAGAAGAAGGAGAGAAAGAAGGGAAGAAGAGAGATAAACAAACAGGGAAAGGCAACATGTTGGTCTAATATATGGAAGTGTAGGAACAGCCATTTGTTACCGAGTGATTCCTATATTATATAGTTAAAATGTTGGCCAGATGTGTAATTTATTCAAACCTTTTAAATTATGCCTGTCTGAAAATATTACTTACTGGTGAAGAATATAGACAGAAAGATGCAAGATCAGTGATGCATAATGTTTTGAATAAATTGCACTTTTAAGAGTTGTTATAATGCAAAATATTATTTTCTTGGTTTTAAGTAATATTGAGTTGAAGTAACAATACTCTTACAGTAAATAAGTTCTGTTCCATAAAGAATGTCAAGTATTATTTTTAATATATGTTACTAGGTGCAAGGGGTTGGGGCGCTATGAGGGTAGTTTGCCCAGGGTGTCACATGGACTAGGACCACACCTGCTATTATACCTTCCCATAGGGACATTGCAAAAAATCCTCCAGATGGGTTTAGTTGATCTATATAAAAAAAGATATATCTAATATCTTGTGCTCTGAAATTGTACCAGAAGGTCCCTGCTGTTACTCCTAATTACTGCTCTCCACCACCTCCCAAACAGCAGGAGCTTTTGCAGCTTTCTTTCCTATCTTTATCAAAAAAGATAGATAAATTCAAAAGCCACAGAGAGTTCCCTATCAATGCTATTTCACTAATTGACTCTATATATCCACTGGCAAGGTTCATTTAATGGCATATATGCTCTTAATCTGAAATGAATTTTACTTGGTTAAAAAAAGGTTTAATAAAATTATGTAATATAAGAATTTTAATATACATATAATATTTTAGAGATTCTATAAAGTATAGTTATACAAAATCTGAAATCCTGGACTTTTTAGTATCAACTAATTTAAAACCATTTATAACTGCATTCAAAAATGTGCATTATTCTTTGTAAAAACTAAAAAATATGTTTTATTAATTTTTGACCCCCTTTTTTGGCCCACTTTTGGCCCACTTACAGTGGATCTAACCTTTTTATTAAGTTAGCTTTGCTGAAAAGCTTAGGCTAGTGTTTTTACCATACTGTTCATAACTTACATGCTCCCTGATATTATTTTACAGCATTTTGTAGCTAGTTCTCGTTTGATTTTTTTTCCTTTTCCTCTCTCCTGCTTTTCTCTCAGTTGTCTCTCCCACTCCAAGCAAGACCACTAGGAGTTCTCGTCTCTCTCCTGATGGCCAGTCTGTGCCTAGTTCAATGCCTGTAACAAAGGCCAATGGGAAGGAGGTGTATGAACATGGAGGACATGTAAACTCTGCAATGAGCAGCCCTAGTTTAAAATTTCTTGTTGTGAGGCATTTCTGTTAACTAGAGGTGACTCTATAAACCCACAGTAATATACAAATGTGAGAAAAAGCAGTACTCCAGAAAACAACAGCATGTACCCAAAAGTTCAGTTAATTTCTTTTCAGGTTATTTATATAGCACCAAGTCAAAACACTTGTCATCTCGAGGCACTTTACAGAGACAATTCAGTCAAACTATACAATCAGTTTAATTCAAAGTTTTCTTTCAAAGGAAACTCAGCTGACTGCATCAAGTCATTGACTTTGCAGGATTCACTCCTCCAGGTTGAACCTGTGGCAACAGCAGATATTTGCTAGCAATAAGTTGCTGTCTCTATTCAATTCAAATTTCAATTCAGTATATTAATATAGCATCTATTCACAACACGTCATCTCAAGACACATAACACATTCATATTGGTTAGAAGTTTCTATTTAAGAAAAAACAGCTAATTGCACCAACTCATTGACTTATCCTCTCCAACACTCTCTTCAGATACAGTCAGCTTGCCCGCCCTCCACCGAAGCCAAGGCTCCAATCTACTCCACCACCAACCAACCTCCAAACCATCTGTATCTCCATGGATCCCAAGCTCTTCTACTGGTAAACCTCAGACCTGAGTTCCCCTCCTGGACTTTTAAGCCTCTTCTTACAAGTAAGAATTTTCCACCTAATCAAAATCAACAAGACCTCCTGTCAGTCACTGAGCTCATCATCATTCCTCATTCTCTACAGTGCAAGAGCCTTCAGTATTGTTTCCCCAAAGCTAGAATCTCCAGTCTTTCATGTTTATCCACTTAGAAATAAACTCTTGAAACAAATATTGTCTCCTGTGGTGTTCTGCATGGGGGCTAAGAGCTTAAGCCGCAACATGACAAAAGGGGATGAAAGATAGCGCACACATGGTTGGACACAGTGAAAGCTGAGCCCATAGCTATGTCTTGAAAAGAAACAGGACAAATCACTAAAAACATGCCCAATTTTACTATTTATAATCAAAGGTGTTTATGGCAGCAGCCTCGTTGATATCTCTCTCTAGGATGTTGTCATCACCAAACAGGACCAGATCAGATGAAGCTACTATGGTAAGAAAAAAGTTAATCATATATTAAAAGAAAACACTGAGTTAAAGTATGTCCCATGACATAAAATGTTTCTGACATCATGACACCATCACCATGAACACCACCATCATGAACCAGATCTATTATTCCATTGGTTCATTGTTTACACCAAATCCGGGTCCTATTGATCTTGAGACTTTGCTATTTGTTATTTTTTTATTCTGATAATTTTTAAGACAGAACAAATTGTGTAGATACTGCAAATTGTGAACACTTTTTACTTTTTTCTGTGGACCTATTTGCTAAGAACCCAAATGTAGCTGTTATAACTTATGTTCAAGGTTTAACATGGAGTCTGTTCAGAGATGGTATTTCATATGCTTCTCTTATACCAAAATCAACCTCCCCATTTGCCTGTCCTCGGTATCAACACAAACTTTTCATCCACACATCCACTGGATATTTCATTTTTTCCATACGTATTCCTTGCAAACCCGACAGGTTGTGCTAAAAAACCGATGGGAAGTTTTAAAAATACAGAGATCAGCAAGGCTTGAACTAAAAACTCAGCTGTATTTAAAGATACCTTATAAGTTTTATTCTTTATTCAAATGCTAGGATTCCAATTTAGTAACTCATGTTACCAATGACAAGGTTGCTGGGGCAGCAGCCTCAGCAGAGACTTTGGCTAAGCTTCTCAGTTCCCAGCCACCCTGCGGAGAAAGCTAATTTCAGTCGCTTGTAGCTGGAATCTCGTTATTTCAGTTATGATCTAGATTTCACAACCATGGGTGAGGGTGGAAACGTAGACTAACCTAAGAAGAGTTTTTTCTTTTTGCTCAGCTTTCTCTTCATCACAAAAGACCTGTGCAGAATCCCCCTTTATAGTGTAAGCCACACCAATCCTTCTATCAATCCCTGCTTATGGAAAGGAGTAACGCAAGCCCCCCCTGCAGGGGGAACTATGAGGGACAGATGCTGAAAGGATTGGGCAGCAGTTAGAGGTTGAGGCCTCGGAGATCTTATCCACAGACACTTAATGTGGCGATTGAACATATGAATATATAAATCTATATTAAATTTCCATTTGCCTCTCTAACCACAACAGAAGATATACCTACAGCAAAAACTGATGATTCACCAGTCAAAGAGTTGTAGCACTTCAACTTACTCTGTTATTTAAATCACATTCAATAACACTTTTTATCAGATAAATTAAACATAAGTGTAATGCCCCTCTCTTCATTCGACAAAGGCAACACACTATTACAAAATTGAACACTGATTAAAAAGAATTACTTTTTATAGACTTTAACCAGCCTGCCATGATGCATTATATATGATGTTATATCAGGTAGATTTGGTGACCTATATAACTAAAGCACATGGTAATCAATTAAAGAGCATTAGACAAGAGGAATCACCCATTGCTACCATTGCATTAATAGAAATCATGTACCCGGTGTACCACCAAAAAGAAGATTGACGATAAAAAGCTCCTTTTCTGGATATTGTTTTTTTTTTTCACATTTTATAATACTTGTACGTAGATCAGAAGAGTAGCTCTAAAATGTCTCTACTCATTGATCCCCCTGGTGTCTTGTGTCATGTGGTTAAGAGCAAAGTTATTTGTTCTCAAAATGCATGAATATAAATCACAGAGACACCTTATCAAGATATGCACAACAAGCATCCATCAACAAATGTAGATTTTATTAACAGTTTGCTTTTCTCCCACTATGTTCACTTCATCACCCGTCCTATAAGATCTGTCCCCTTTCGCTTTACTCTTTTACTCTGCCTGTGTAATTACATAAAATTATTTTGTGGCTCAGGCATTTTCAAAGTATTCATAACATACTGATGTGGGACCACAATAGAGAGAAATGCAGATATCTATGTTATCAGCAAACTCTTGCGTTTTATTCCCCTTTCATCTCATATTTTTAAATTATAAGGCTTTGTTTAATTTTAGTGCAGGGGATGTGTTTTATTGATTGTGTTAATATATTTGCCACATCATGTTTATTAAATAAGAGAACCCACGTAGAACCCAAGTTGAAAAAAACAAAGACTTCATCAAAATTATTAATTATGCCATAATGTTACTTTGACAAGTATTTTACTGTTTTCATGTGACTGTATTTCTTGCTGCCTAACCAAAGATTGAAGCCTATTAAATTCATTTCTATTGTAATGCTTTATATGCATCCGTTGTGTGTTATGTACATTTTGCTCATTCTCCCTCTGTTTCCCAGATGCTACGCCATTGACAAGATCTCCTCTCTGAGTATGTAGTCACACATACCAGAACCTAAATTGAAGAGACCAGCATGGAGTAGGCATATTATATCACTGTCCCAATTAAAATAAAACAACAGGATTCTTTCAAGATGTCCTGCAGGGGAGTGAAAATGAGATGAGCTGAGAAAAAGGAATAACAATAACACAAATCGAAATCCATTCAGATCGTTGTGATGTTCATTTTAATTAAAAAATTGGATTCCCTGCAATTAACTAAACTAGTCCCCTGTGGCTGAAAAAAAAAGATTGGCTCTTAATTTCTAAGCAGCTATGAAAGCTTCAAAACATACTGTGATAATCCCCCTCTTAAATGGTATTCTCTTTTGCTTTTCTCTCTTGCGAAAAAAAGTTTATTTATTTAAAGAAATGCACCTTGATGTTACTGAGTCGCACCAGCTGCAAACTCAAGCTAAATGTAAACTAGGTCTTCTAGTGTTGAGGAGATGTGAGCATTTGTGTTTTCAAGCTTCAGAGGCAATTGTTGAGAGGACATAAGTCTGACAGACACATGGTCCTTTTATCTTCATTGATCAATTCAAACATTGACTCATATTTTACCTGTCAGCTCTGATCGACCTTGGTTTAAGTCACTTCATGTTACTCAGCATGATACTTTCCACAGTCTATCACCCATGAGGTAATGCCTGTCTGTGCGATGTATGTATTGAAATGTGTAGAACAGTTGTCTAAGGTATGGATTACCATGGCGATTGGAGTTGAGTGGCTAGTGCCTCGTGACTAATAGCCTGTCATGGTAGCACTCAGTTCCACATGATCACACCAATTAACACCTTTTTTAGTTCCTCAAAAACATATTTTTTAGATAAGATAAGATAGATTTACAGGTGAATCTGAATAAGTTAGTATATCATTGAAAAGTTAATTTATCTATTTATTTTATTAGTCAATTAGTAAGAAATTAATTTAAACAAAACCAGAATCTCAAATATAGTATAGATTCGTTCACAACCGAGTGATATGTGTCATTTATTTATGTTACTTTATGTTTTGAAAAGTTAAGCAAAAATATTCGGAATTAACAATATAGAAATTTATCTTTTGAACAATATATGGTTAACATTTTCTAACTTTTAATATTTAAATTATATACATTTCGTACATTTGTTTTACATCATGAGTTTTTAAGTGGATATAGCTGTTTTTATAATAACAAGACAAAATAAAATGATTTTTATTTTTATCAGACTTTTTCAGACTGATCATATTTGAAGAAGGAATGCAGCAACACGGTATAGGACACTGACAGTACCATTTAAGTTGTAACGGTTTACTTAAACACCATAAATATACCCTAATTTTTTTACAAAGAGTAAACAGAATACTAGGAAAAAGAATGCTGCGCTAAAAACCATGATTCTACATGCTGATGCTTTAAATTAAGAATTAGAATCTTCTTTTTGTATCTATTTTTAAAAAGCTAAGATATGTATACTCTTATTAAAGCAAAACTTGAATTGACTGTGTCATGCATCAGGTTAACAGCTGAAAGAGATGGTTTAGTAAGGAGAACTTGGTGCAGGATTTGCTAATTGGGGAAGTAATATGTTTACCACCAAAATGTCATTCATCAGATCACAGGCACCGTTCTTTTGGGGGTTACAAAGCCCTGCCATCTTGCATACTTAGGCTCATCTATTAATCCAAGACGATGGCACCCACTGGATTATGGAAATAACAGATTCTTGAAAATAGGACACACTTAGGCCATCTATGTGGAAGTGATTGGTGTCGGGAGAGTGTCACAAACATGTCTGACAGCATGGGATGGCTGGTGCTTCTTTTCTCTCAAGATATATTTCTTTGTGTTCATGTGCCAAGAGAACTGCTTGCCTCAGAGGGAGACTAGTGCCAGATGTTGGTTTCTTAATATTGCTGTAAATACTTTCAAAGGATATGCAAACTTTTGTTCGGATGTTAAATGAAGTTAATCTGGATTTTGTTTAAATTTATTTTAAAGTAACACAATTTTTGTAACACAAAATATAATCAGGTTGGTGTAAAAAAAACTATACTTTCAGTATTATTTGAGATCGTATATAAAACTTTTGTCATTTTTATTTCTGTTTGGCTATGAATGAATTTTGTGAAGATATCACCTGCTTTTTTAAATACTGCTGTTTTCAAAATAATTTCCACTTCTCCAGTTTTTTCAGTGCTGATCTGGATCATGAAAAATGGATAAAATCATCTTCGGAAATACCTTATTCTGTGACAATGTTAGAATATCAAGGCATGATGATCCAGCGTACATGTAATGGGGGCTTGTGCTCTGGATACACAAAGAATCTGAGCCCTCTGTAGATCCCACACAGCCCCAGGGTATCATATGATGTCCTGTGTACCCACCCTGCAAATCAAAAGGTTGAGCAAAGTCAGCAGTTTGTTCTGTCTAGGGTTCAGTCTGGGTTTCCATTCATTTATAACCCCCAAAAAACAGAGGATGTCTACGGAGCTCATATTTTTTGTTAGATAACAAACAAAAAATATGTTAGCAGGAAGGAAATAAAAAAAAAAATAAATCTAAGAAGTCTTAGAAAAAATATTGTTTGTTTTTCAGGTAATGTACTTATATTTACATTGTCAAGCTTTAACTCACCTATTTGTCTCATAAAAATATATTAATTATTATGCTCTTTTTATTTAAATCGACAAGGGCTCGATGCTCTTACCTGCTAGCACTTATGCTTAAAAACAGCATGAATGCTCTTGATTCAAATTACTTTAAATACCTTCTTTGTGAACTTTGCAGGAGAACTCTGTTTTCTCCTGCATCATTTAGAACTGATGAAGCCTCTTGGATGAGAGGCGAAACGTCTTCTAGAAAACTACACTTCCAGCTGCCTAAACTGAACTTTCCTAGCTTGACTATGACCTGAATGACTGAGAACCTTCATGATATGATGTCACATTTCTTTTTACTTGCATACCCACTATAGAGGCTGTCGCTACAGTAAAGATGCGCTTACTTCAAGACCACATTCTGCCAGAAAGGACTTACCTGACCACTGACCATATCTGTTCACTGTTGGAACTGTATCTATCCACCACATACTTCCAGTTTAACCAAGCTTTCTACAGGCAGAAGCATGGGTGTGCGATGGGCTCTCCTGTGTCCCC
>JAUZNJ010037823.1:0-11315 GCA_034780135.1 Jordanella pulchra | reverse complement strand
AGTGGAAAGAAACCAGCAGTCACACAGCCCTTTCTGGAACCACTTTGACACCCCTGCTCTAGAGGCTAACTAAGGAAAATGGAAGGAGTCCAGCAGTGGATCAGAGAAGCCCGCCGGGTAGACACAGCATCAGAGTGGAGGAGAGGCAGCAGCTGAAGGTAGGATAACAAAACAGTCCTTCTATGGTTAAATTAAAGGGCTTTTAATAAAACCACCTCAATAGCATTCCACACTCCATCCTTTGTCAACATCATTTTCGCTATACTATAGGTCACAGCCACATCTATTCCCTGGTTGGATTTTACATTGAAAATGTAAACAAAAGTTCAGATTTTTCAACTCCTGCCAATTTTACTTTGCTGACTTTGCAGGTGGGGTGGCTATCTGCCTTCGCCAAAAACGACCATTCATTTGACTAGAATCGTGACCTTTACCTCCCTCTGCTTACTAGTGCTGCAGAACTGCCATCTACATAGAGATAACATGGAAATCCTTTGCTTCAGCTGCATAATTACGTTCAGTGTGAACATTTCTTAATTAAGGATTCTATCGCAATTAGACAAAATTGTTAAATTAGGTAAACATAATTTCAGACCTAATGAGAAACACTTTTTCACATCAAACTGTCTGATAATCTTTAGACACTAGCAACCGGCCCAGATCATAGAATCTTTATGACCGTCTTGGTGATCCAGAAATCCTCTGCAGGCAGAGTTTGTTTTACTAAATCTATGATCCCTAGAGGCCATTCGAAGCATGCTGCAAAAAGACAGTAAAATACAGGTTCAAGCTACATCTATAAAGTGTGTCTGCTTCACAGCTTGTAATTGTGTGCGTTTTCTCTTTACAGTTTGCATCCAGATGAGAGGTAGGTGCTTCTTAATGTAAAGCAAATGAAGAGAGATAGGTCTCTACAGGTAACCCGGCTCCCTAAACTTCTCCCCTAAATGCAGCTTAAATCTATGTCATGCTCGCTTTCATTACCAGCTCATAGAGACCGCTGCCTCATTTTCTGGTCATGTGCATCTTTTGCAAAGGGGGCGAAGCGGACACAAAGTGACACAGCAGACGCAGAATGAGGAGAAGAAGAGGCCAGCCTGCCGCTGCTGCCTGAAAGGAGGCAATGGGAGGTGTCTGATTGTCCACTCCTGAAAGAGACAGTTTAAAACAGAATCTCGTAGCTGAATCTGTGGGGGAGGAGCTGGAAGCTGATTAAGTTAGGTGCTGTTATGTGGGGTTTTTTTTGTGTTGGTCCAATGACCAGATAGAGAATGACTGCCAATCACATAGGGGTTAATACTGAAAAGGGTATTTAAAAGTTTAAAAGAATAGCTTAAAATATTGAAAAATACATAAACAGCAGCAACGCAGAGTCTGCTGAATCTGCTGCACCTTAAGCTCTGTTTTGTTTTATCTAAAGATCTATAATTTTTATTGTTCGGGTCCAAAATGTACCCTGAGCCTGAACAACTTTGTTTGGTAATAAAGCAAAGAATCAAAGGTAAGCTATGGCTTTTCAAACAGAGCTTTAAGCACACACCTCAATCAGTTGCGTTCCAGGAGAAAAGCTGCAATCTGAGATGCCAAATTTGTCCCAGCATGTTCAAACGGAAGCAAATAAAAGAACATGAAGGTGTGTTTTTCCATCACTGAAATGTTAATTTTAACTTGTTTTTGCCTAATTAACGGCAGTGTCTTCCAAGAACAAAACAGCCCCACCAATATTAATTAGGACGTCAATATTCATGTTGGCGGAGACGGTTCTGAGTTCTGTAATTACCGAGAATTTCATCATTTGATCATCTCTTTAATTAAAGGCTTGCTGTAATTTCCGAGGTTTGTTTACGTCTCACAAAATAAAGAAATCTTATTGATATTCTCTTTCACGCATTATTCAACCAAACCGAACTGTAGGAGAAAAAAAGTTTGTCTTTTAAAAGTCACCCCAACATTTTATTTAAGATGTACCTTTGAAATTGTTAAGTTTTCATTTGAATTAAACAAAACTTCTGAGCCTGACTTCGACAAAGAGATGTGTTGCTGTCTTCCATCTGGTGTTCAAACACCACAGGCTTTTATAATCTCCTTTGTGAAGCTTTAAACTGTGGTTTGATCATATCTTTGATGAACAGCAAACAAAACTATTTGCCCACATGCACTTTGGTGAGTGGATTCCAAGGCTAACCATTTTAGTGATATGTGTGAATTTGAGGAAAAATACCACAATTCCACCCAGTTGAAATAAAAACTTCCAACTTTCTGCTCTGGCATTTTTGTTAGCTGTAAATAAAAAGCTATTCATATATTTTAGATGCACTCAAAATGATAAAAAAATATATATATTATTACAAAGGTACACAGCAAAAGCAACTTTTTTGTTATCTTTTTACTTGTATTATTTTATTATTTTCATTTAACCTCTACAAATTACCCTAATGTGTGTTTTTCTTTAAGCAGGAAAGGACATTTTCTATTGTCCAGTACTACATAACAACAGTAACATTACTCCGTCACATTTCTATGTTTTTGTTCAGATTTTTTTTATTGACTTTTGTTTTCACTTTTTTTTATTGACTTTTGTTTTCACTTGTAACAATAAATCAGCAGATGTGTTGGTGTTACTTACTTATTTAACATCGTTAACAGATGTTGAGCAACTCAATAAACAACTAAACTACTTATTTAAAACAAACTGTGCCATGCACAGTTTTTACATAGTTCAAAGTATGCAAATTATGGATTTAAATTATTTATTTTTTTACATTTATGAGTTACAAAACACCATTACCGTAGCCATAGACAACAATCCCAGGTGAACATTTGGTCTTAGCTAAATTGGTCCATGTGACTTCATTTGAAATGGTTGTTTTCTGGGTTTCACCAGGCATTTCAAACATATTGGTGCGTTCAAAACCAATTTGGGGTTGTCTCCCAGTTGGAATATCTAACTATGTTCAAGTTTAAGTCATCTGACCAGATCAATCCAGCTCAGAAAAAGACGTTCAGAAAAAGAGAAACATGCATTACAAAGGTTGAAACCTACCATGAGGTGAAAAATACCAAACTCCAGTGTCACTGTACTTAGGGAAATGTGTGAATGATCACCATGCACTAAAAGTGTTGTGCAATGACCAATAAATGAGCTCCTGCACTAAAACTAACACCTGCCAATACTAGCTAACATAAAAGAACAATTACAGCTTTCTCGTTCGCAAAACAATCCTGAAAAACTTCATTTTTTGTCAGATGTGTGGTCAATGCTAGCTTTCAACCTCTCCTTCCTTGTCGTTATCGCTGTGGCATCAACTTTTGACGAAATTATGCTTTACTTAGCCTGATTAATTTGCCCCAAACAAGTAAATGGAAATAGTCCTGGCTCTGGTTTTCTGTTTTTCTTCTTCTTTCTTGCAAAGAACCAACAGAACACTAATTTTTGTTTACACTGGTGTTTTCTAGTTTGTTTCTCTTGGAGTTTCTTTAGATTATTTTTTTCTTTTCTGGTCATTATTGCTGAATTTTTAAAAGGATTCAACCAGAACCTTCCTTTAATTAGCTGATTCCATACACCTGTGTTTCCTTATTTGTTCTATTTTTCACACCCGTCTCAATCCCTATTTAAGCTTTCAGTCAGTTGCCAGTATTCATCGGGTCCTCTATGAATTGTCTTGGTCATCTGCCTCAGAAAAGTCGTTATATTCTCAAAACTCACCATGCTGCTTCTGAGTTTGAATCCACATTTCAATCCGGAACTATAGCTTATGATAAATTCATGTTTCTGTTAAAAAAAACTTTTAAAAAATGCTATTACTCATCCAGATGCCATGGCAGTGTTTGCGATATGTGTTGACAAGTTTTTTATTAAAATACATTTTTCTTTGCATCCCCTTTTATGCATTCAATCTTATTAGATCAGCCAAAGATAAACAAGTAAAATCAACATAATCTTGCAACAAAACAGTTATTTAGGCAAATGAATACTGTCTGTAGCTGTGAATGAGGTTGGGACTGCTGTTATTTTCCAGGATGCTTAGCGGCATGTTTTTGTATCCTCTGTGGCATCATAAGTGAGATGGGAGTGTATTATATGGACATGCCTCTTGGGCTCTGTTAAAGTTTGCGTTTGTGCTGCTGCTCAACTTGTTATTGATCCTAACCCACTGCACTGATCTTAAATCTTACCTTTTAATAAAGCGGAGTTGGTTAAATCTGTAAGATTTGTTTCATTGATATAAAAACACATAAAAATGTACGTTTTGCAACAACTTAACCCAGTTATGTCAATTTGTTCTACTAAACTAGGTTTAACATGAGTTTATTGAATGAAGTCTAATAATGTTAATGCATTCAATAAACTGAACAACAGGCATAAATTACCTATTTTAGCATCTGTTAAATTTAACTTCATACCATTAAGTTATACAATTTTAGGTATATAATGCTGTGTTTAGACGTTTAGACAGACTATTTGTTGTGTTTAGAGTTAATGAATAATACTTTTTGCATTTAAGCAGCTATGTTTAGCAGATCCAGTTAACATAACTTGGTTAAGTCCGCTTAACATCTTATATTTTTAGAGTGTTCTTTTGCTAAAATATGACCTTTATTGTTGTAAAGGGGGGCTTGTCTCCCTTTCCCTCATAAAGACTCAGTAACACCTCATTAAAACGTAGTTTCCTGAGGAGCGAGCCTCCCAGCTTCAGTAAATAAAAATAAAAATTTAAATAAACATGAACCCTAGAAAATGCAAACTGTCAGGTGGACACTGAAGAACATTCATTACGGAACAGAGATTTTGTGTACAATGGAAATAAAAGGTTTACTCTTCTAATTCAAGGTCACTGTCAAAACCCGCTGAGCAGAGTTTGGATTAAAAAAATGAGATTTGTTAAAAAAAATGGTAACACCCTTGTTGCATCTCTCTAAAAACATTATTTTAGTTGTGAAACATTTGTCATTCATTCTTTTGTTTTTGTTACTTTTTTTTGTTTGTTTGTTTTATTACTTTTAATACAAACTTCTAATCTAACAGTTAGTGGGAAAAAACCCCACTTAAGCGGGGATAATAGTAACTAAATGGCTGGAACTGACTAAGAACTGATAATGTGACAGCAAAATGCTTATATCTCAGCGCAAGAAACAGGCAGAACCAGACGGGAACAAGTAAGTGGGGTGGAGAGATAAAGACATTTGAACAGAGGAATAAAAGGAAAGCGAGGAGCTTATGCAGTGAAAAGAGCACATTATAGGTGACCTGCTGCGACAGTAGTCGGGGAGAACAGTGAATAACTGCCTTCATTTAGGCCAGTGTCCTGGTGGTGTGCAGCTAAAAGCATCAGATGGACACACACACTGAAAACCACTACTTTAAAAATGATGTGTTCCACCACAAGTTGATACCTGACACACACACACACTCAAATCCCCCCTCATTCAAACATTTCTCCACATTGGCCGGATTAGGAACACTTTCTCTTGGATGTGTGAGGCTCTTCCATGCACAAAGAAACACTCGGGGACAGGATTAGTAGGCTTAAAGCGGATTCACATATGTCCAGTTCAAGCAATTGGTATTCAAAGCTTTACACTTTCAAATGCCACCAAGAGAGAGCAAAGCCGACCATCACTTTTCTTTGCATTGGCAGCACCTTTATGAGGAGGGCTCTTTTGCTGGGCCAACAATGAGGCCGTGAATACACATTTTTACTGTTCTACCAGGGGGATCTCATCGGGGAAGGGTAGAGCTCCCAGCAGAGGCAGACATCATTATTCAACTGTGAAGTGCAGGTTGGATGCAGACGGACAGGACGGACAGATGACAGATGGATGGAGGGTTGCTGAGGTGGCGATCAGAGGAAGAGTACTTTAGCTACTTCCACATGTTATTGTTGTTGTTCCTTTGCTCCACCTCCACAAAACAGATCTGGAGTAGACTCTTCAGAGCGGGGAGAGGCTCTGAGAGCCTCAGTGGAGAATGTCTGGCCATTTAGTGAGTTCTAACATTTTAACACAGCAATAATCGGACGGTTGACGTCTTAGTTTTTTCATTCAATCTGTTGGTACGTATCTGTCATATGTAGGTCTGGCGTTGCTTTATTAATTTTCTTGTTGTTTTTTTTTTTTGTAGATGTAAAATGTTTTTTCCATATGTTAAATGGGCCTGAGAAATGGAAAACGCAATGTTACACCCCCCTATTTCTGAGAGAACTTTTACTTTTGGTATCAAGCAGTTATTCTGAATTACTTTGTGTTTAAAAGGTGAAAAACAAACTAACATATCATTTGTGGACTGATGGGACCTAAAATGGAAAATACATCTTTTGTTGCATAAAACCCTACGTTTGATCCAAAAAGTGTTGTTTTTTTTCTGTGTGTATTCACAGCTTTGCAGCTTCGACCAGTATAAGGCAGTTCTGTGCAAATTTTAATTTATGGGGGAGGAGGAGGCCTCATTCTGTGAAAAATGCATCTGATTAAAGCTTCATTAAAAACATGCTGCTGTTAAAAGAGCAGATTCAGATTGTGTTCATTTCCTTTTTTGTCTTTTAGCTTTATAATCCATGTCCTGGTGAACTTTTTTTCAACAACTTTTAACTTTTTTTCGCTACTTGTGAATAACTTAACACTTTATTTGCATAGCTTGGCATGTCTTCCTCTAATGGAAATCTTAGCATACAGTACTCTGACTGCCTTTCCCTTGGTTACCTTGGAGCAAAGCGGACAAAATCAATAGATGTTTCTCAGATTCTTCCTTGTATGAAAGTAATTGTTACCTTGCTGGGTTGTTTAGATAATTGTGTTTATTCCAACACTAGATGGACACTATTACTATGGGACAAAAAAACATTTATATTGAGCTGATGATTTTTTTTCTTTAAGTAAGAAAACTCCTAAACCTTCAATTAATCCATGATTAGTAGTAAAAGTTATGGTGGATCATTAGTCAATCTTGAAATTTGAGCCTGTTTTTTGGTTTCAAGCAATATTTATAAAAAAAAAATGGACAGAGCAGATATTCTTCATGCTGTGATTTGGAGGTTCTTTTAAAACTTTTGATTTTCTTTTGTGTGATAAATTTAACTTTTTACTGTAAGATTTAGGTATAGTATTTAGTCCACTTATTTAGTTTATCATCTGCTTGGAGCTTTCCATTTCTTTGTTTTAAAGCTTTGAGAATTTTCTATTCTGTTCTATTTGTTTTTTTTCTTTTGTCTCTTTAATCTTAACTTAGTTTCTCTTATATCATTTTTCATTCGTCAGATTTCCCAGTACTTCGGTTTTTCTTCAGTTTAGGATTTACTTTTCTTTTCAGTGTTATTAGTCTGATGGTGCTCAGCTGTGTTTTTTTTTTTTTTTTTTTTTTTGGGCCACCAAAACCTGCAGCATGAGTCCTGACCAAACCCAGCAAAACTATTGATCTCACACCAGCTCTCATCCCTGCAGTTGCCCCCATATTTTAAATATTTATTTTTTTTAAGTTAGGAGTCTGCTTCATGAATAAATCTCAGAGACACTCATCTAAAACGTTTTCAGTCTGGTTCTGGTTGATTTCCGAAACCAGAACTGAACAAGTAGAGGATGTCTTTTCAGTTTCCTCTTCTGCTTTGAGATCAGCTTCCTGAAACCTGACATATTACTCCATATATCGAGTATTAAAACGCTATTATTTACCGCATTTTTAAGGATTCCTTGATTTTTTTTTAATGTAAGTATTTTATTAAGCTTTTTATTAAACTGTATTATTTAATCTTGTCTCATTTTACTGAACCTACTGCCATAGTTTTCCAAATGTTTTCTTTTTTTAATTTACTTGTTTATAATCCCCTTTTTTCTTTAAGTCTTTTTAAATGTCCTTGTGAATAAGTTAAGTTTATAAACCTGTTTAACATTATTGTTATTATTATTATTATTATTACATTAAAATGTATAAAAACGTTAAAAAAATAGTTTTTGTGCTTCAAAGAACTTTCTAGAGACTAAACTAACGCCCACATGCGGCCATATGGGACAACAGAGTGACAGAGTGGGATAGAGGCAGCAAAAGCAATTAAATAGAAATACGATTTATCCTAAAAACGGTAACATGTTTGCTCCAGACATTATTCAAGGCGTAGATTTATCTCAATTTTTTTTACTTCGTAAAATATATAATTTTATTTTGTATGAGTACGTTTTTTTGTTTTTTTTTTTCTCCTCTTGGTTCTTTAAGCAAACTTAGTCTGAATATGATAAGCTCCTGGTTTTTCATGTTCATGTTCTTTGGTTGAAAATAAAATAGCCTAAATTAAACTACTCAACCTGTGAGTAAAATTATTGCAGAAATGTCATCAGATGCGCTTCTTTAAAACGAAGCGGTTGGTTCCTGGGTTTTGGGGAGAGGGGAGCTGTGACCTCCAGCAGCGCGCTGACAATGGCAGTGGATGGCAGCGCAGCGCGGTTACTGGGACGGTCAAAGCACGCCGCCCCTTTCTCGCCCGCACGTCATCCTCCTAACTAGGCGTTATGAATGGGAAAGCCGCTTTTGTCTGTCTCAGCGTATAAATACGCACCATGAGTGTCCTCCTCATACAGAGGGAGAGAAAGTCTGCAGCCACAGAAGCAAAGCGGGACAGGACGCACACAGGCGAGAACAGGCGAGTGAAAGCTCGGGAAACAGAGGAGGAGAGAGACTGACGAGGTGAAACGAGTGAGGGGAGGGAGAGGAGAGGAGAGAGGGAGGAAGCCAGCAGCGACCTCCTACCCAAAAACCTCGGAAGCAAACTAATAAAATGAATTCAGATTCCAGCCCAAGCAGCAGAGCTTCTTCCCCGGATATGGACGGCATGTTTCTACGAGACCACCATCCACACCATCACCACCACCTCCACCAACACGTCGGCTCATCTGTAACCTCCTCCACACAGAGCGGTGAGCACCAGCGCCAAAAGTTGCCCGGCGGTGAACACCTGCGCGCCGGAGACGCAAAGCCCGCGTCTGTGGGAAGCAGCAGCAGCAGCAACAGCAGCAGCAACAAGTACAAACTGAAGAAGCAGGTCACTGAGGAGGAGATGTACCAGCTGCGACTCAAGATCAACGGCCGGGAGCGAAAACGCATGCACGACCTCAACCTGGCCATGGACGGGCTTCGCGAGGTGATGCCGTACGCGCACGGGCCTTCAGTGCGGAAGCTGTCTAAGATCGCCACGCTACTGTTGGCCAGGAACTACATCCTGATGCTCACCAGCTCTCTGGACGAGATGAAGCGGCTCGTAGGGGAGATTTACGGCGGGCAGCACTCGGCCTTCCACTGCGGGACCGTGGCGCACGCAGCCAGCGCTGGCGGACACTCGGCTGGACCAGCCGCTGCAGCTGCAGCCGCCGCGGCTGCAGCCGCTGCGCACCAGGTGCACCCTCTTCTTGGAGGTGCGCTGTCCTCTTCCACGTCCTCCACTCTGTCCAGCGCGCTACCCGGACTCACATCTATCAGAGCCCCGCACACACTGATGAAGGGCTCCCCAGCCGCGCCCCCGGCCCTGCAACTGGGCTCCGGCTTCCAGCACTGGGCCGGCCTGCCTTGCCCCTGCACCATCTGCCAGGTGCCCCCTCCTCCGCACATCCCAATCACCTCCACGGGCCTGACAAGACTGACAGGGGAGGGGAAGGACGGTCTGAAATGATGTCCGACAAACAGCAGAGACTGAGAGATTCTGACATCTGTAAATAATTAAATCAGGGCATGGGGAGCATGTTGTCGTGAAGATGTTTTCTTGTTAAACATATATAACAAAAAAAAATCCTCCTTGTAACAAGGACTTATAAAGACTGAGTTTTGGTTTTGCTTCTTGCAGGTAAAAAGTGCATCAGAATGCCATTTTTTCTCTGGTGTTGACTGAAGTTATCTTCACGCTACATTGTGAGGAGAGCTGCATGAACCTTTTGTTTTATTCCATTTCAGGCGTCATTTTGTGAAAACGAAGAATGCTTTCTGTGCCTTGTACCAAGGAGTTTAGTTTAGCGGTTTATGAGTTTGGCTGAAACGATTCGGTGGTAAACTCCAGCAGCGTGGTTTATTTTTATGTCTCATTGTGCAAAAATACTGTTTATGTTTTTTGTTGTTTTTTCTATGTATGAAAAGTTTCCTTTCTTGCATGTTTATAATGATCTTGGCATGAATGTTTTTGCGCAAAGACTTTGCCCAGGGACCCCGTGTGTTTATTTTTGTACATTGTTGATGACTGATTCAAACAAATATTTATTATCACCCAGAGGTCCTGGAAGAAATTTCAATAAAACTGGAATTATGGATCATAAACTGTCTTTTTTCTTTTATTCATTATGATCTTGTCAAACACTGAGTCATTTTTATTCTTATCATGCTCCACACTAGTTGTACAGAATAACAAGATACATTTAAACTTTGTTTTCAATTAACATGTAGTGCTAAGTGCTAATAAAAATACTGTAGTGAAGAATAAGGGCTAAAATAACGGCTGTTTTTTTCTTACACTTTCTTCAAACATCTTTATATTAACCGTGTAAACCTGATTTTTTGCGCGTTAAATTAAACACAACTTTGTCATTGGCTCCGTATTTCCTTTTTTTACATTTCTTAAATATGCATCTCTAAAAAAAAACTCAAAAGGGAATTTATCAGACTTTTTGATCCTCTTTTTTCATATATAAACGAAGTAGGTTTGTGTTTTTTCAAAGCGCCTTAATGGCTTAGAATGGAAACTGCGCAAATTGATTGGGAATTTCCTACTTTTGTATTAATTTTCCTAACAAAAGATACGTTTTTTTTCCTGAATTTTTAACTTTTTTAGACAGACAAAAAGTGTTTTGTTCAGAAAACAACAATAATTAAAATTATAATTAACTAAATAATACCCTAGAATTTCAACTATAGGCTAAAAACTTTCACCCTTTTGTTTTGCAGCATTAGGCCCAAATAAGTAAAAACAAAAAAACAACTTTTTTCAATCCAGTTTTCACACAGTTTTTCAAACATATTCTCCTTAAGGGCCTCATGTTCAGTCAGTAATCGGAGGGAAATAAACGCTGATTTAAACGCGTTCAGAGAAGAGAAATGAACATGAGATGATGGAGCGGGCTGCAGCAGCAGGCTACATCAGACAGCGAGCGCTGCGCCTGGGGAAGCGCAAAGCAGTTTGTCCGCAGGCTCCCACGGGTGTTCCTCCGTCTCATCTCCGCAGCGACAGAATGTATGTTTGTGCAGATTACAAGTTAATTGTTCATGGGGGACCAAGAGGAGCAAAATCACATCAGAGAAAGGCGCTGGGATTACAGGCTGCTAAATGTAGAAGATTATACATTCAGTC
>JAUZNJ010037822.1:0-11315 GCA_034780135.1 Jordanella pulchra | reverse complement strand
CTCACCCTAAGTCAACCTACTGCTTCCTCACAGTAAGACTGGAACAAACATTCCCTAGTGCTCAGTTTTCCCACCGGCCTCGAACTAACCAGTACTCTCTCCATAGTGGCTGCCTCTGTGACCTAACTCTTATCCTCCGGACCTGACCTGATTCATTACTCAGTTCAAAACCTTACAATAAACTGTTTATGTCTTGGTGTTCTGTATGTGGGTTCGCCATCTCAAAAGTAAACCCATCATGACATTATCATTGTTACTATTACCTTGAGTAAATAACAGTAAACATGAGCATGTGTGCAGGTGATGACGTTGGAGGCCTCAATAGCACCGCACCATGTGACTAATTCTGGAACTAGTTCACTTGTTTGTCGGCTTTTAAGGAACAGCCAATTGCTGCTGATTCTCCCATAATGTGTTCTTGTGTTGGGATTGCAT
Source organism: Jordanella pulchra (assembly GCA_034780135.1). Lineage (NCBI taxonomy): Eukaryota > Metazoa > Chordata > Actinopteri > Cyprinodontiformes > Cyprinodontidae > Jordanella > Jordanella pulchra. Next base: position 10,880 of record JAUZNJ010037822.1, on the reverse strand, counting down.
TTCTCCAAAAAGTGTGATTCAACACATTAAAAAAGTTAGTTTTAAATAAAAAAATACAATAAACTTCTGTTTCTACGTAGTAATAACAGCATAACTCCTATCGTAGTTCTATGAGCATATAGGAACTCCAAACATTTCTATCTGGTGCTAAAGAGCTACAAGGAAACCAATAATCCTTTAGTGTAACAGAATGTATAAGCCCGCTTTATGAAAATAAGCAAAAATGCATTACTGCTTCACATATACTCTATGTAAATTGTAAATGAACACATCTTCCAAAGTATTGGCCTCCCCTACCATGTGATTTGTTGTTACCATGTGGATATAATAAGAAAGGAGAGGTTTACTTTTATTTCACTGTAAAACACAGTATTACAGAATGAAAGCATAGTTATTACAGTAACATATTAGTAACACTCTGGTCCAATATGGACTGTTCTTTGTTCAACTAGTGGAATGGAGCACATCCGTCTTTTTTTTAGCACGTTTGCTGCTGGTTTTTCTTTTTGCATCATTGCTGTTGTTTTCTGTTTTTGCGTGTTTTGAAGTTTGAATCATACATGTGTTTGCAGCTCATTTCACCGTTTGCTTGCAGCAGTTTTCTTTTGCATTTGTCCTTTTGTTGCATGTTTTGGAGTTTGCATCACATGTTTTCCTAGGTGGTTTTGCAGTTTACTGCGCTTTTGCACATGTTGGCCACCATAGTCTCTCTAGTCATCCGGGAGTCTATTTAATTTAAGATAAAGAACAAGCACCTTTTACTTCTCGCCCACCACTCAGTGTGTGTCGGACCCTGCATGGCCACCCCTAGGAAAATGTTCTAGAACTGCCATTTTCTACATTTAATCTCTTTTTTTTTTGTAGTTCTTTTTCTGAGGCCTGTAGTCCAGTCAAATTCTCCAGGATCATCCACGTGTGTTTCTGTCAGGTAAAGGGGAATGGTGCAGGGATGAAGCTTGAATCACAATCACTTTATAGCTGAAAACAACCTTGAAATATTAAATGTTTCAAAGACTAAACAAAAAGGGCGGGAGACATTTCCCAACAGTGATGTTATTTTTCTAACAGTCCTTACGTGTCCAGGAAGCATCTAAGAACACCAGCCATCATTGTTCAACCGCTTTCTGTAAAGAGCAATAGAGCCTCCTTGGTGGCCTGTAACTTCTGCTTTTACCCTTCCTGTAAAAAGATTTAGTGGAGTAATAACTAATTGTTGTGAAAAAATGTATGGTTTCCACTAGAATTACCAGCAGGTGTGAACTTAAGGTCAGAGAAGATTGGAACTAAATTTAAAGACTGTTCTGCAGGTTTTAGTTTAAGGTTGCTTTGAATTGATTTAGAATTTGTTTCCGAATAACACGTTGGATGAAAATATGCTTTAAATGACAATGGAAGTTTTTTTCTTTGCCCAAAATGTTGCACACTTTGGAGGGACAGGGTATGATGCACTGCAAATAATCATAAATATCTAATGAAGCACAGTTTATATTATGTTTTATGTCTTTATTCAGGTCTTTATTTAATACATTTTGCATGTTTTTTAAATAGATATTGGTGACCAGTTTTTTCAGATTATGAAAACAAAATGTACAAATATGTATATATAAATATATAAATAAATATTAAACAGCATAAAAGCCTGGTATCTCTTAAGCCAACCATAAATAGACAATATCCTTCTAAAGACAAGCACAATGGCGCCACCTTGGGTAGAAACTTGACAATGTCAATACATGAAGCAATTTACTTTCTGTACTTGGTACATACAGTAAATACTGTGATTTAACACGCACACGTCCTTCCAGCAGAGTGTGGTAGTGCTACGGTATCTGAGGGAGAAGATGAGCCTCCAGGGGTTTCAGATCTGACGCTGGATACTGAAGCTCCTGTAGCGAGCAGCAGTCTCATGGCACATCTCCACAGGCTTGTTGTCCTGTGTCGACGTGCTGATGTACCAGTTGGGGTAGCGGGCAGACATGAGAGTGCTGATGTTCAGCCCGGTTTCCCGTTTGTAGAAGAGGAAGCGCCTCATCTCGCTGTCTGAGCTGATCTCAGAGAGGCTTGTTTTGTCCATCACCTCCTGGCAAAATCAACGAAATAGATCAGAGTCAGCAGGTTTTAAACGAATTATGATTAATATGAAAAGGTGATTAGGTACACAAAGGTGAACACATCATTACAGGTAGAACTTTACCTCCAGATGCAGGGTTGGTTTGTCACCATCCTGGTGGCAGGACAGGTAGAAGTCTGTGTCTCTGATGCCCAGAACCACAGGAAGACCAACAGCAGTGTTGGGTGTCAGGTGAACATAAGTTGCCATGTTCAGGTAAACTGAGGACAGAGTGGAGGATAAAGGGTTAATGGAAAAATAAATGAAATCCTCTCAGTCTTTAGTGGAAGTTTTCCTCAACACTGTACAATAGCTAAAAAATAACACAGAATATCAGTTAAGTTGTATTTTAACTCATTATATGAAGAAAAACCTTTATGTAAACTTAGATGTAGACCAGAGGGTATGCATTATCTGTTAGGATGTTTTCTGCAAGATCCAATTACTTCTGATAGTCACGTGATCTGGTAGGGGAGGAGGTAAGTAAAACGATATCTAACCAAACTTTTGCACTCGTTTACCTTTGCGGCTGTCGCTTCCTCCCTGCAGCATCACTGCGAGGAGCTCCAAGTTGTTTCGGACCAGAACCAGACTTCTTTTCTGGCCATCATTCACAGAGCAAGGATACTCCTCTCCTCGGGAGAACTGACCCGGTCCAGCTGAAGTCCTCTCTAAGATGAATCTCTCTAAAAAAGAAGCGAAAAAAAGAGCGCCTAGTTAGTTGTGTTGTTTTTAGGGCTGAAACACTTAATTGATTATTGAAATAATCATCAACTTATTTAGTAATCGTTAATTAATTAATCGTTAACTTGAGTATAGAGACTCTAAAACAAGCCTTTACCTGAAAGTGCAACCAGCTTAAAGCAGTAATTGTATGAACATTTTAAAAAGATCTGTTAACATTTTGCATTCAATGTCAAAAAATATTTTTGTCTATTAATATGCTCTATGCTGAAGTTCTCAAAGGGCAATTATAACTTTACTTGGTTTAAATTCTATATAAAATCTTATTTAAGGAGACTTTGGTCATCTGATTATTGATCAAAAGAAGAATTGACAGATTGATCGATAAGAAAAAGAGACCTTAGTTGCAGCCCAAGTTGTTTGTTTTATCGATTACAGTTAGACTGTTGTCGTTGGAAGCATTACTTTCTAAAAATAACACTAGTCATCCTTAGAAAAATGCAAATGCCCAACATGAACAGGAATTAAAGCCTGATCTAATCTTACCTTCCACAACGCTTTCCAACATGATGCTAAGCAGGTGTTCATCGCTGAAGTCACTGCTTAGGACCTTCTCTGACATGCCGGCCTTCAGCCTCTCCATGGCGATGATCAGGTTGGCGACAGACCTCATGGATGGGGGCTGTTGGGAAATCTCCAAGTCTACTCCTTTAGGCATCTTCTTATTCAACATGTGGACTAAACTGCAGCTCTTCTTGGACTCCATTTAGATTAAGATTTTTTTTTTTTTTCCTGTGGGGAGAGAAACATCTGGAGATTAAATACTGGAGATTAAAGTTCAATTCAGGCATGTAACTAAGGTTGTCTTTATCTGCAATGAATTGCCTTCATAGTATCTGCATCACAGCTCAGTTTTTTTTTATTTCTCTGCAGCATCATTTAATGCAGTGATCAACTGCTCTTCAGCTCTCTAGGAAAAAACTCAGTAGAGGCTGCAGGGCTCCAATAAGCGAACTTCAAGATAACAAAAAACAACATTGTTGAGAAAAGTCTGTTTACCTGAGGAAGGCAACCGAAGGGCAGCTGTGTTGGTTAGTTTGCTTTGGTATCAGTTGTTCTGATGTTCTGGTTTCTGTAACTGACCTGCAGTCCTTTTAAAGCTACTCAGTGGAGGAAGGCTTAACAGAGGAGGAAGTGGGACGGCCTTACCCGTTTCACTGACTGAAGATTGATGAAGAAATATTGTACTTGCTCATGAGGTGATTGCGAAATAAAGTGCAAAAAAGGGTAAAAGCAACAATGTGAAGAGACCTGCAGTGACGCGTGGGACTGGTCACGCAACGCCACCACATGTATAACTTTCAGGGTTTTTATTTATATTGTGATTGAATACTGTTGCTCTAAACCTAATGTGTTTTAATTGTTTTATAGTTAGCTGGAAGTGACTAGAGTGATAAAAGGTCAAGAGATAAGCTGCTATAAATTAGAACAGAGTACAAAAAAAGAATTTAATCTCTGTTTTGGAGGCAGAGTGCACCTATTTATAGGAAATATGATGAAGATTCAGAATCATATTTAAAAATAATAGAATAAAATCTACTTTTAAAACACTTTATTCCCCCTTTGATACTTTAGTTCTGAGCTTGGTATCAAGTTGAAAGAAGATATTTACAAAACCAGAACATGCTCTGATTTACTGCTACATTTGGAACTCGTATGAAGAATTGAATAAGAAATCCAACAAAAATTTTACATCTTTGGAAAAATGTCATTAGTTTGTTTGTTTGTTGGAAGGATTTTAAGTGAAAAGTCAACTTAGGATGGTTACATTTAAAAAAATAAAATAAAATAAAGTGGACACGGCCAGAATCCCAGCAGTATTATAAAGCTATTGAAAAAATTATTTAGTAGATTTCTTTTATTCTTACTTTTTGTCACATCAACAGCTTTAAGATGATCAAAAATGAATAAATGAATTAGAAATATAAAAAATGTAAAAACACTAATATATCATTTATTAGGGGGAAAAAATAATCTGAATCAGTTTATGTGAAAGGGTTAATTAACTGTGATTGAACCAAATTATTTTGTTTTATTCCACCAGACACACCCAGACCTGATTACCACACTACCTTACAAATCAAATAATCCCTTTAGAAGAACCTGTCAGGCAGGTTTTAATAAACAATAACATCTCAGCAAACCAGACATAATGCCCCAAATAAAAAGAAAATTGGAACAGTTTGAAAACCAAGTCAGTCTGGAAGGAGTCACAAACTTTTCCATTTGTAGCTGGTATATAAAATGTACCCCAATAATGTGGCAGAAAGAGCTGAACTATAATTTAAGACACCCTTTGTTTATGTTTAAACAATGAAAAAAAATTGCATCATTGCAAGAGTTTAAAGCTGACAATCATTGCTGTCTAAAAGAAAAGGAAAATTCAAGAGTTTGGCGAATATTTGCTATAGAACAAATGAGACAAAACTGGAGCTTATTGTAAAGTTTATGTGTGTTCAGATTTGATATAAAACTAGAACATCCCACGCAGTCAAACACAGTGATGTGAGTATGATGGTCCAAGTATGATGGGGGGACAAGCATCTCTGCCAAGTTAGTTTAGATAGCTTATTCTTTCCTCACTAGATAAATCACAATTTGAACCTTCATTCACTTTCTAGTCAGGTTATATTTGTGTCAAATTGAAATGGATATGATGCTGTTAAGTATTTAAGCAGGTTAAAAAAAACTAAACTCAAGAAATATTCTCCTAGTCAGGAAATAGACTTTTGCAGATCATACATTTAATTCTAGATAAAAGGTGTTTTTGCAAAATAAAGATAAAAAATGATGCACACATTGCTGTCTGGTAAACAAATGAGGTTTTCTGCTCTCTTACAGAAAATAATAGCAGCTTCAAGTATTTTAGGAATATTATAAAGTTTTCTACTTCCTTTCTATAGTTCTTTTTCCTGTTACTGTCAACTTACAAGTTCAACATTAACCCAGACAGGAGGGGACGTCAATGCAAAGGTATTTCTGTTAATTACTGGGAGACTCCAGGAATTTATCTTGGAGCCACTCCTGTCTTTTTATGTTGGGATGATTCAACTGAAACACTTCATGTTGACCTGAAGGCTTTTGTTTCCTGTAGAAGAGTTTCACTCAGGAGTGAAAATTCTGCTTTAGAGCTTCTTAATGATGCTTCTGCAATCACCTGGATTAAGTGTTTACTCTTACACCACTGAAAACTATTACATTGTGTTACATAAAACCAGGCTTCCTCTTTCTGCGGTCTGATAATCAGGCCGGTATCTGTTGACACATTAATAAACGTCAGTATTTGGATTTACTTCCGTTAAAATCATTCTGGTTTTCTTTCATCTTATCAGTTTAACGTTCTGTTTTCTTCTATTTTTTCTTGTCCAAAACCTGATCCCAGTTTATAAATTTCCCAAAACTTTCCAGAACAAGCACATAAGCTAAGAAAAAAACATGAGTATAAAACAAAAAAAAAAAAACTATACAGTTATAAAAAAAAATGTATCAAGCTTCTTTGTTTTTCTTTCGGAAAAAAAACCATCTAGTTTCCACAACTGTAGATTAACCCTATCTCACCAGAGCAACAATGCTGGTCAGAACTGGAGCAGAAGTTTAGCGTCTACATAGATACAAGCTAAATCAGTGGATTTTACCTGAAATCAGGCAGCAGATGAAAAGTCATGCAGCACAGGATATGCAATTTATTTATAAAAAAAAGCTTGTGTTTTGTGCTGTTTTAGCTGCTCTAGTTGGTCTAAAAGAAAGAGGGGGGGAAAGGTTATTATAAAGTGCTAAAATTCGTCATTAATAAATGTGAAAACTAATCCTAAATCCCTGCAATACGTTGCCTCCATTGACAGTTTACTTCCTGCCTTCCATCTGTAATCACACTCGTCTCCGACATCATTAAAATTGTCTGACTGTTATAGTTTCTTAATAAGTTATCATCAGTAATCTGCTGCCATAGTAGATTAAAGATCAATTAATCCCATTAGTTTGTTACTTATCAAATTTTCAGCTTTTTAGACATTTCTTCTGATATCATCTTCCTGGCAAAGCAAAATAATTCGTTTTTTTCCAATTAACTTAAATTGAATTCTTTACAATGACCAATGTGTTTATTGTTTTAATTTTTTTACTGTTATTTATAAAGCACTGTACATACCGAAATGAATCAGTGTGTACTGGTCTGTAAACGTAGAAAAAAAGAAATAGAAACAGAAATTAGAACAGACAAACCAGAAAAAAGGCTAAAAGCAATTAAAAAGCATTTTTAAAGAAGGAAATGAAACATTTTTTTAAAAAATGGATTTAGATGATATAAAAAAGCACAAGTAAAAGTTTTACTCCCAAACTGCTTATCTCCTCGTATTCAGGTAAAAGTTCATAAACAACATTTCTAAATTTTCACTTGTTGCACTTTCTAATTTTCCCTCACTGTTGACCGGTTCCTTGAAACTTTGAGGTTCTGTTGATTTAAAAAATAAAAATTCCACCAGTTTTACTGAACTGGCTGATTGTTTACCGTTGCCTAACATGGGCTGGCTCTGTTATTTCCTCATGCTGTTGCAGATGGGGGAACTGCGTCATTTAACAGGTAGATTAGCGGCTGGATGTGGTTGAAAATGTTTCCCACATCAGGGCTGCTGAGATGGATTGTTTTTAATAGATTTTCTGATTATATAAAGAACAATATAAACATATAATAATGCAATGATCAACATATTATTTACATTTCTAGATTAAAGAACATGTAGAAACTGAAAAAAAGAGAAAATAAAACCACCTTTATTTGTGGAGTGAGTTCATAAACAGCAACTTGCATAAGGATTGTAAACCATAAATCTATGATGTAATGAAGGAATCAATCAGTCAGTCATTCAATGAATCAATGAATGGAACAACATATCTACCTTATTTATATAACATATTTAAATATAAATAAAGATTGTCACAGTTAAACACCACAATCCTAGGAGCAGACAATAAAGAATCGAGATCGGGAAAAGAAAAACACGGTTCTGGTTCTTGTTACTATTAGAATCCAGCAGGAATGTTGACTGAAAAAGACTGAGATTAGTGGTGGAGCGTAGCTCCAGAGGGAAATGTGACCAAAGTCTGGGTGCTGCCACAAAGAAAGTCTAATAGAAAATAATAATAATAATAATAGAAAATCTAATAGAAATATATTCCAAGGACTCAAAGACCTGCAGGGCATTCTTAGTAATTCAGACCAATGGCTAAGTGCTCTAAAAATAATTAATATCCCTTCAAAATATCTTTTAGAGTGGAAACATAACCAACCAGAGGAGGAAAGAACAGTGGGGAAGAGTTTATTTTATAAACAGGAAGTTGTTTTGAACTCTGAATGTTGATCCAAACATAGTTTAGCTGGATGACTTTATAGCTGCTGCTTTTTCCTGTTGTTGGTGAGACTTTTCATATCAAATCCACAAGAAATATTGAGCTACCTTTAACAGAGATTTTTAAATCATAAAATTGTGAGGACAGCAAGAATCCATATGTGGTACTGGTGCTATTATCAGCTTCAAAGTTCCTGTTTGCTGATTCTTACTCTTTCTGTTTTGCTTTTTTAAGTATCAGTGAAAATACTAAACCTACCAATAAAATTTAACCAAATTGTAATGCTACAAAATCAGCACAGGCAAAAATGAGGTATGTTAAGAAATTCACAAATAAAAGATCAACAGCTAATATAAAAATTGAAGTCGCTGAGAAATAAATGTATTAAAAGAGTTTGAATTAACTCACTTTGACAGGTTGGATTCCAGTTAAAATGAAAAGAGCAAAACAATTGTAGGTCTATATGAGGGAGAAATAATAACAGACTCCTATTTGCCATTTATAGTTATGTTTATTTTCTTTCCCAGATCTTAAAAAATATAGACAGACTTTTTCTTAACAGCTTTAATCAATTATTTGAAAGGTATTTTATTATAAGTGATGATCAGTTTGGTGATAGATGTAATTGATTGTCCTCAGTGGCTGCAATGAACCTGAACCTCCAGACCTTTTTGGTCATTGTGTTTTTGGATGAAACTCTGTCTGCTCTGTGTGTACGTTTAAGATTAATAATGAATAAAATGTAATTATGTTTTTTTAAAGCATGCTGCACTTTCTAAGTTGTTCTAATTCCAGATCTTTGCTTTTTGGTGGATTTTATCTGACTCTGGTGTTTCTTTAGTTACAAAATTCTAAAACATTTAATTTGAGCATATAAATAAACGTCTGAATTAAATTTAGACATAATCACTTTCATTTATGGTTAGGTTGCTGAAAAGTGTTTCAAATATTATGTCTGATCAACAAGTTGCATCAAAACAGAAAGAGACACGCTAACCTTAGCTGTCAGTAAGTGCTCAGTATGTAAACATTGTTAGCAGAAGAAAGACACAAATTTACTGAAAGATTGTGCAATTTGTGAGTCACTTAAACATCTAGAAACAAACAATAAAACTGTGTATTTCGCACTGAAGAATTGAACACAAAAGGCTGAAGAAATGTTGATATTATGCCCATAAAGTATAGCTGTATTTTAGTAATATCAATACAGGCTTTTAGCTGAGTTAAGGTTTGGAATCAGATTATCAGAAAGTCAACATGAGGCAATATTCCAACATATTGAATATGAAGATGATCAGGAATGCATCCTGAACGTCTTAAATAGCTGTACTACCTAGTAATGTTACAAGCTGATCACTTCTAGGCCACAGCATTCTGATCAAGTCATTCAAGCAAAAGGAGCCTAAAATGTCTGGAGTTTGGGTTTTCATTAGCTGTAAACAAGAATCATCAAAATCAACAGAAATCAACAGCATATCATTCTGTGTAATAAGTTTAATATTTACACTTAAGTTTTAACTTTAGACTGAGTATATTATTATTTGTCAATAACATCTAAACTTTCTATGACAAGATAAAGAAAGAAACAATTGTTGACCCACCACTTAACAAAAAGATGAAAAAAGAAACCTGGAAAATTTTAGTTGGTTAACTTCAAATCACACAAATGCAGTGGAAAATTTGGATTTGCCTTAAGCCTGCATTTGTCTCCAACAAGTTTAACAATTAGGGTGTGGTGTAACCAAGCTTGTTGCTGTTTAAACTGCATGAATCACCAATTGCTGCTGTCTAACATAGTTCCTAATATTATTGGGGAGTCCATTTCTGAGTCGGCAGAGCAGCACTTTTACATCAACTGAAATTTCAAGACAACTTTTAAGAAAAAGGGGGAAAAAAAAACACAGACGTGACGTAAAACAGTTGCGAGGCTTTAAAACATGTCAAGTCACATAATAATGGGGAAGTGTTTGAGCAACAATTAGATTACTCGTTTATGTTCCAACTTTTGTCAAATTTAAAAACCCCGTGCCGACAAAAAAGGCCTTGACATAAATAACTTGTCTTTCAACAGTCTAAAAATCTAATTTTAGAGCTCAATTTAACTACATAATACATATTATGATTTAATATAACACTTATTTGTGTTATTATTATTATCATTATTGTTGCTAATATTGATATTATTAATATTATAAACAACAAGAAATTCTCAGATTTGTGTTTGTCCTTTGGTTGCTTAACAAGTTCCGTGAATCAGTCTGTGTCTCTGAGTCACAAAGTAAATACTTAATGTTTGCTGAAAAGAGAAGTTAAAAAAGAAATTAGAGAACAAATGAGATAATTCAGCCAAAATATAAAATCAGGAAACAATTGTCCTGGAGGATGGATTAATGAATTAATGCAATGCTGAAATAATAATAATAATAATAGAGAAAACAGTCATTAAAAAGGTATTTCTCTCCTTACTGATCTTTTGTTTGTTGAGGTAATATATTCTATTATGACATAAATATGTTCTAAAAAAACATTAAAAATGTATGTTTCTAATAAGAGAAAACTGAAAAAGTAACAGTTTAGCCATGAATTATCTGATCTGTCTATCTGATAGATAGATAGATAGATAGATAGATAGATAGATAGATAGATAGATAGATAGATAGACAGACAGACAGACAGACAG
>JAUZNJ010037821.1:0-11315 GCA_034780135.1 Jordanella pulchra | reverse complement strand
CTATTCTATTCTATTCTATTCTGTTCTGTTCTGTTCTATTCTATTCTATTCTATTCTGTTCTATTCTATTCTATTCTATTCTATTTTCCATTTCTTTTAAAAACGTATCACCATGTAATAAGATATATAAATTTAATCCAATATATTGTATCACAGTACATCTCTAACATTTATTTGTATTTAATAGGTTTTATTTTGAATCAAGATGCATCAGTTTTTATACTTATTGATATTTAATAATAGATATCAATCGTTATATTTATACCTTTAGATGTTATTGTTATTTTTATGTCTAGTTAAAGATAAGGATTTCTATATGTGAGGAAATCTGAATGAAAGTTTACTGTTTTCCACATTTGCAACCATTTTTTAATTCAAATAACACATCATAACTGCTCACTTTTACCTTTTAGCATTTAAAAAAACATTTCAGAAAACACTCCCTTCTACATGTTTATCCCTTTATTTCTCTGAATAGTTCTAAACATTTTAACTGATTTATTGACGACAATAAAAAGGGTTTTCAGGATATTTTCCTCTGCAGAGGAACGTCTGTTGCTTTGCTTTGAGGACAGAACCGAAGGTAAAAATATAGACGGTTACTTCTTAAGTGCTTGTCGGCGCAGTACATCATGTCTGCGGCGTGGACGAAGCTGTAGCCTGATCCTTTCATGGAGATCTCCACCTCGTTGTAACCCAGGATGATCTTTCCTCTGTGGACACAAACACCTCAGATGAACTTGACGCTGATTCCTGTGAAGCTTCTCTCAGTGGAGACGCGTACCTGCCGTCGATGCCGATGGGCGTGAAGTCCAGCTTGTGTTTGGTCTGGAAGATCAGCGTCTTGGTGCGGATCTCCAGGATGGACGGCTGCTGCAGCGGAGTGGCGATGGCGAACAGAGCCAGCTGGGGGGGAACCAACGCTCCGTTCTCCGACACCCGGTTCTGACCGTGGAGGAACTTCAGGCGGCCGCGGAAGTTCAGGGCCTGAAGATGGACAGACAGAGCTCAGAGCGTCTGATGTTTTCCACTGGAGCTCCAAACAACGGCAGGAAAGTTTGTGTTACCAGGAAGCCAGAGGAGTTATCCAGGAGGCAGCGGAAACGGCAGCAGAAGTTTCTCTCCAGGAAAGACGAGTTTTCAGGAGGGATCGTCTGCAGATCGTAGGCCACTACATTGGTGCTGATCTCAGCGCTGTTCTGCTCATCTGGAGGAAACATCAGAGTCAGGATGATTCAGACGTTTACCGCAAGAAAATCAGCATCCGAAAGGTTTGACTGTTGGAAATAAGCTGATCAAGATTGAATGGAATCTATAGAAAACAGCTGCTGCATAAAAAGAAGAGTTCAAAACAAAAAAAAGAGAAAGAGACACAAAACAAGAAGCAGCCATGTGCAACACATGAACTAAACAAATACAAATAAAACTGACATACAACATGCAGATTAAACTATCAGCACGATTATAAACATTAAACAGAGAAAACAAGCAAATTAAAAGCCGAGCAAACACTGAAAAACAAATAAAACAAATCTGGTTGGATGTGCAGAGAGAAAACTAAAAAAACAAAACAACCAAAGCATTTAAAATAAACACAAAACAGATGCAAAAATGAAAAAAACAAAACACAAGACTAGAAATGTTCCAAACAAAAAGTACCGAGGAGGAAGATAACCTCCTCCTGTTACCTCAAAGCTGCTCAGGTTCGGACCTCGAAGTAAAAAGACTTACTGGGATTCTCCGATCCGTCGACGTTGGGGTTGAAGGAGAAGTGAAGCTGGCGTCTGAAGAGAGCGCGGTCGTCTGCGTGGATCAGCTCGAAGACGCTCTGATGGACCACATCCGACTGAAGGAAACCACAGAAAAAAACTCTCCTCTCATTTCTTTTATTACATTTTCAAAGATTTCTTTAAACATTTTATTACATCCCTCTCCAAATGTTTCAGTGTACGTGTGGCGCCCCCTGGTGTCTGAGCCCAGCCAGTTAAACAAAGAGGTTCGCTCCTGTTTTCATCTCTTTTCTCTCGTACCGTTTCTCCTCCTCGGCAGACCTCAGATCAGCTCTATAAAACGCCAGCGACTAATCACCACAGCAGCTGCTTCGCTTCAGCAGCTGCTGCAGACTTCCTGGATCAGCGAGCAGCCAGAAAACACCGTGTTGTGCTGCGAATGTGTGTCCCCCTCCCGGGAAAAGTTTTTTTCTGTTCCCTCCACCCCCACCCCCAGCTTGCAGACACATTTAACCCCGGTTCAAACGGATGTATTTACGAGTCAAGAGTTCAGAGCCGACAGAGGCATTGAGTTCTCACGCACTCATACGTGATTCCATGCAAGGCCAGTTCATTTGTGTAACACATTAAAGCAGCAGGTGAAATCAAAGGGCTTTACATGAAAACTGAGGAACGCTGCAACGATGAAGGAAAGTGGTAAAAAGATGGAGAATAAACTGAAGCTAAACAAGGTGGGTGATGCCCTGACCACAGGTCTGTTAGGTATTTTGGAGACATTCAGAGGTTTATAGACAAGCAGAAGTATTTGAAATTCTTTCCTCTGAGGGACAGGGAGCTCTAGTTTTAGTGAGGACGCTGGCAGCAGGATTATGAATCAGCTGCAGCCACTTTTTAGCAAGATCAATTCTACTAAAGATGAACTTAAATCCTGGAGATGTTCTTCAGCTGATAGAAAGCCCACTTTGTTCCTGTCTTTATGTTCCTCTGAAGGTTCAGGTCTGAGTTCATCATTAAACCCAGATTTAGAGCCTGGTTGGTGGATTCTAGCTGGTTTCAATAAAGCTGACTTTTGAACACTCTTGCTTAGGTCCAAAAACTCCCTTTTTGTTCTATTTGGATTCAGCTGAAGCAAATTGTGGCTCACCTGTTAATTGGTCTATTCTAGGCATTTATCCAGCGTTTGAATGGGTTCATATTTATTTAGGTTCATTTTAATTTAGAGGAGTTACAGCTTAGTTACAGCAACATGTTTATTCTAATCTAAACAAGGAGAGGATGTAGATAATAAATAGAAGGAGCCCTAAGATAGGGCCTTGGAGAACGCCTCTAGTACGCCGACATTTAATGACTCAACTGAATAATATCGGTACATTTTTTCCTCGAGCTACTTGCAGACATGATGTAGTCTTTTCTCTCCTGTCCTGCACAGTCAGAGGAAGTAATAAAATCATCCACACCACCGACTTTTTACTTCAGCATCTCTCCAGCAGCAGTTAGGTCCACGTGACTCACTGCTTTTCACAAGAACAGTGCTTTTTATCCCAGCTGATATCAGATATTTAGTTTAACTGCCAACATTCGCCCACGGTCTAAACAAACAACCTATAAAATCATCCACTTGATGATGATGTCGCCTGCGTCGAGGACCAGGGCCTCCGTTTACGGGTCGTATGCGCTAACCACTGCGCCACCTGCACCCCAGGTGACAAACTTTAAAGGGATGTCACAGATGTGGGCTTTCATTCGAAGTAAGAAAAGACTAAGAACTCTGTAGGTGAACAGAAATGACTAAAGTCAGACAAAGTTTCCATTATTTCCATCTGAGATGTGAAGAACAGAAACCGCACAGATACACAGCAGTGTGTGATTCTGTACTTGGCTTCAGCTTAGTTAAAGATCTGAGGTTTTTTAGAGCCTCAAAGCTCAAACCTCGACCAAATCTGGTGACATCTGCTGTAAGCTTTGAGTGGGTGGAGCGATTACCTAAAACATGCGGCCAAATCACACAAATGTTCTTTCAGCTCTCTGATCTACGCCTGGCAGAGATCCTGTGGATACTAATGAAATGTGCACCTTTTGATGGTTTAAATACCACCTTCTGGGCTTATTGCGGACAGTTTCGCTTGATTTTGCTCCTACTTTGTGCAAACAACAAAAAAAGACGATTGATGATCTATGAGCCGAGTCTGAAACAAAGGCAAAGTGAGCGTAATCTAACCAAACAGGGTTTGTAAAGGGAGTATTCCTCAGGACCTCCCAGGTAGGAGACCACAGAGTAGATCATGGATGTAGCAACACATCTGGCTGCTTCCTATTGATGAACTACAGAAGATCTGTTTATGGTTTATTTTTTACCTGATGGAAGCCGAGGAAGTCCTGGATGGTTGGAGACGTGTAGAAGACGTAACCTTCAGCCGTCACCACCAACACGAAGCCGTTGAGCGCCTGCAGAGCAGACAGAGCCTTGTTGCTTCTGATCTTATCCCATCTGTTCTGTTCCTCTCAATCAAACCCAAACCTGAAGCAGCAGGTCTCCCTCAGTGAAGCTGACTCCATCGATGGAGGTGGCCACAGTGGAGAAGGAGGTGGAGAGCGCGTTCGGCTGAGCGCTGGGGTTGTTTCCTCCAAACATCAGGTCCTGCTCGCCGCTCCAGCTCGATCCGTTTGGGTTGGCTTTCATGACGGCTGCAGGAGGAGAAAAACAAAAAGGATGAAAAAACGAACCTCAGATCAGTTTGTGACATTTAATCACCGGAACTTTCAATGAAGCAGCGACTGAAACAGGAAGAGCATTTATCTGTCTGTGTTTGTATCAGGGTGGAGCAGCGTGATGTTTCCTCCATCTCTTCCTCTTCTTATCGCTTAGGGCGACTCAATAACAGGAGAGAAAACAGCCGCTGAGAGCACCTTAAAATATCCTCTAAGACAGGAAGCAGCTGAGATCGACGGCCAAGGAGGAGAGACGCTGGATGGTCAGTGCCAAGGGTCCATCAGAAATCACCTGTTCATTTATAATTATGATCATAAAATATTTTGGTTTCCACACTAAATGAAGAGAAGTGACACTCTCTGCAGAAAGGACTCTGGCTTTGAAATCCAACCCTGGTCTTTGCTAGAGGCCAAACGAGGATAACAGGCGGAGCCACAAAATTACCCGTTGGACTCTGTGATCTGAAAGCAGCAGGCAGGGGACGTCTGGGGAAGCAGTGGACGGAGACACTCGATCGATCCACTGAGAGAAACAGTCCTGAAAGACTGGAATGTGTAATTTGAAAGCACTGAATGGAAACCCACAGATTATAACTCCTTTAAAAAGACCAGTCCTAGAAAACCAGAACATCCGTGGACAGATTATATTTGACATGCTGCAACTATGAAGCTGGAAACGGATCACAGCAGAACTTTCTCTGCTCCAAAGAAATGTGATGTTTTCACCAAAACGGCCCAGAATCCAGCAGCAACTAACAATTATTTCTACTTTATTAATCTATCCATTACTGTTTTTTATTAATAACTGGATAAAGAAGATTTTTTTACAGAATTAAACCAAGTGAAACTAAAACTTCTCCACTTGAGGAGTTCTGGATGGAGAATATTGACAGAAGTTTTTTGTTTTGTAAATGATTTTGTATTTTTGTATAAGTACAGTTCTAAGTGGGCTGCTCCGTCAGCTGAAGGCACATTTAAGAGTTTCTATTATCCTTTCTCTATTAACGATTAATTGATTACTAAATTAGTTAATGATTATTTCAATAATTAATTGATTCAGGCTTAATCCAAAGCTTGATCACTAAGCTCCCGCCATATTTCCTTCTAATCGTTTGTCTATTGTGCTGCTCAAAGGAATTGCATCAGGTGGGATTAATGAAATGAATCTACATCTAAAACACTGACATGGTTCCCTCTAGATTTTTACTTTGTGTAAAAAGACAAAAACATTTTGATTAAACTTTTGTTTTTGCTCCTTATTTAATGTCAACATTTATGCCCTTAAAACTAAAACGTGTCACTTAATAGATGAGTTTCTATCAACATTTGTTTGAATTATTGCTCAATGAAAACAGTTACATTCTAATCCATTGAGGAAATTTAACAAAAATATCTTGTTTTTGACTTTTTCAAAAAAATGAAATGCACTAAAGCTGAAATGGAAACACATTTGTCTGAAATAGTTCGGACTGATGTGATTGATCAGCCGTTTCTCTGATCCTAATACATTTATTTACATCTCTTTTTTTTAAAGTTCTTAAAAAATGTAATAGAAACGCATCTAATGCGTCGCCCTCAGAGTTACGGTTTCACTTCAAACTCTTCCTGTCTGGGATATGAAGGGTCTCTCTGACCACTGCAGAGCAGGTGAATCCAGGGAAACAAACATGTCGGCTGAAATCAGAGGTTCTGCTTCTCATTGTTGGAGAAATGTTAGAAAAACACAATGACTGTTTGATCTCTGGCCGGCATTTTCCTCTTTCTTAGGAAAAAAACTGGAGCAAAGGCCCAACCCATGCTGCTGAGAAACGGGGCGTCCCCATGGCAACCAGTGAGTCAGCACTGAGTCTTTGGTTTCTAACATGACTCAGCAGCTTGGGACTAATAAGAGATAGAAGATCATTTTATTGATAGGATCTCATCCGGGACACAGTGTGAATGCGTTCTGAAGTCAGCATTGACCCATACGGGCAAACTCTAGGCTCTAAAACCTTTTTTTTTTTTAAAGTTGAGACACTTTTAATTCTGTGATTGAATTACTTGGAAATAAAACACACAAAAGTCTGGATTCCTCTCGGCTTCCAGTCTGTAAACCAAACTGGGCTGCATCTATGGACGGTTAAACCTCAGGATGGAGACAGAAAATCTTTCCTGTGGACGGGGATGACTGTGTGGAAAGAGCTCAGGGCTCCAGTAATCCCAGCCAATGTGATGTTGGTTCTCTCCAAAGACAAGAACAACAGAACCAGATGGTGCAAAAGAACAGAGGAGGGAAATGTACCAGAATCCCTCTTTAAATCTCCTTCCAGTGTAACGGGGAGTTTCCTGCTGCACAAGCCAGCTTTCACATTTCATACCAAGGAATCCACAATCGTGAAACCTGAGCGCGTACACGACTTTCTGATCTAAAAAGAAACAACCACTTTAAAGAGGGAGACATTTTGAAAATGATGAAACAGAGGAAAACACCAGAGCAGCCACAGGAACAAAGACGGACATAAATCTGCCTGTTAGGAGGACAGAATATGTGACACTCCTTAGGATGATTTACACTGCAGCATGTTTCATTTACTCTGCTTAATGGAGCTGCACATTCCCAGAGCCCAACGCCGTGTTTCACACATGACGAACGACGGACGACCACCCACAGACACCGGCTCTCACACCCACACAAGTCAGAGCCATAAATGTCTCTCTAACCTAATCATGACTGATTAAGGCACCCGGCTTCCTTTGGAGTGACAACATGCATCGTTCATGTAAAAACACTTTCTTTAATCCCGTGCTCCTCTGCTCTGCCTCCACTCTCAGGGAGTTTCCTTTGAAATGTTTTACTGCTCCCATGACACGCTCTGCACGCCATTAAACTCAATTTATGCCAAGAATCGAGCAACAATCCATTGGATGCTCTTCCCCTTCAGGCCTGCCTGCAGCAGCAGCGTTACACCACGGCTGCTGAGTACAGGCTTGTTTTATGCCTTATTTCTGCAGGACTGATTGACTCAGGATGCAACAGCATCAGGGAGATTTCACAGCTTTAATCAGAGCAGCTAATGAACAGTTATAGCTGTCACTTGATACGACCTCAAAATGATTTATATTTGCATAGTTTCTTCATTTAAGTCATTTATGCAAAAGAAACTCAATTATTTACCAGATATAATAACTAAAAAGGAGGATTTAAAACTATTAAACTATGTAGAAATGTACGAGTTTGAAGGAAAAATACTGATTACAGAGACTTGAAGTTCAGGGTATAAAGATAAACTAATCTGGGCTTATTTCAATAATTAAAATTACATTTACAAAAATACAAAGTTTATTTTGGTACACAGGTTTACTGCATCAGAATCAGAATATTAATGAAGTTCTTTTAGATTATTGAGGCTAAAATTCAACCAGGTAGCTTCAGAACTGTTGAAATTTGACGTTTTACTTACAGCAAAGAGAGAATAAAATAAAACAACAATTTTAAGAAACTACAACCTTGGGCTCGTTGTATTTGCTGAAAGCTAATTTGTATAATTTGCACAATGAACACAACATAACATAGCAGTAGTTTTCACTTTCCTTTTGTCCTGGTTAAAGGCGGGGTGCCTCAGGGCTGTGTGCTCGGATCTCTACTCTGATGTTTACAAAAATCCAAAGCTGTCAAAGCCCCTCCCACCACTGGCTTAGGGTTCATTCATGTTTCATACTCATACACCAGAAATTAACCAGCCCACTGAAATCCTTAAATTTCAAACCAAAACATCCGGTCTTCAGAAACTGAACTGATCTTGATTCTTTTTAGGCAAAGCTGATCAAAAAGAAAACAAAACAGAAAATATTGTTTTAAACAGTTTGACTGATTACTTTGAAGCACAGGAAACAAAAATCTGTGACTTGCTTGGTGAACTGTCACAAAAAATGAGCTCAGAGCAAAGGAACGGCTGATGACACACAAACACATGACATGAAAAACTTCCAGAAAACAAAGTGAGTCTCATCTCAAACAGAAACCTCACACGACTGAACGCACTGAAAAATAATTTAAAGATGAAAACAAACGAGAAGCAGCTGGATGTGGTGTGACAGAGCGATGATGTGTTGTTTTTTCTTTGTCTTCTGGTTTCACTGTTGCCTCACAGTGGCTTTGGTCTGGGCATGCTCAGAGCGCAGCGCCGACACGGTCGTAGCCGGAGGCCATTTGGTTTAGTGGTTCTGTTAGTACAAAAACAATGAGCTATTTTAGGTCTGACAAATAGAGTCTGATAAAGAGGAGGGAGAAAAGGTGTGAGTAATGCAGAAACGCTCAAACAAAGGGAGACATGGTGAAGATAAAATACATTCTAAGAAAATCTATCAGGGGAACCGACTGCAAACAGAAAGGAGAAAATCAAAAGCAGGACAGGTGCGTGAAGGAAAGCTCCGCTTCTCCTACTGATGGAAAAAACCCACTTCATGCAGCCCGCCAGTGCTGACATCTAACCAGAAACAGATGAGTCGCAGTGACTCGCAGACCCGTCATAAAACAGGAGAAACCAAACCCTCCTCTTCTTCTGATGAAGAGGAGGCCCTGCAGCGCTCGGTGCGGCTCCGCTCCAGATTCATTTAGGTGCTGCCGACGGATCAAAAAGACCCGACTGGACCTAAGCTCAGACGAGTCTTTGGTTCTGCTGCCTCCACAGACTTCCTCAATGCTGGTCTAAACATCAATTTACAGACATTACAACAAGATCATCAAATATGATGGATTCAGGTTAACAGACTGATGAAGGGTGAGAAGAGAAAGACTTTAAACTCAAACTCATCAAAAGCTTTAAGACAGCCAGCTTTCCTCCCTGCTGGTGAACTAAATGAGTCTGTTCTCTAAAACTTTAGGAACCTAAAAGTTTGTAAAAAAGAAAGGTCTGAATTAGCGACGTTGGTAAAAACTCTACATTCTTCTTCCATTTTAATTTAAGTCTGTCTTCATGTCTTATTAATCCGAATGTAGCGTTTTAAGCAGAGCCCCGTCTGTTCTTATTAAGGTTTTAAGAAACAGCTCCAAGCTCTCAGACTTTCCAGCTTTAGCTCTTCATCTTGTTTCCTGCACTTGTTGACCTCATCCTCACAGCCACAGTTGGTGAAATGACTTCAGGCTTCGCGGTCTCCGTTTCTCTCTCCCTCTCCTTCATCCCGCCATCCTCCAGCACGGCTCTCCTGCACTTTGTGGTTTCAGTCTGACTTTGAAACCGGAGTGTTGAAAGGAGTCATTGTTCCCTCGTCTCTTTGGGCCGCAGGATGACGGAGGCGGTGGGGGTCTGACAGGAGATCAGGATCACCGCCGCTCACTCCACGCTCTCAGCAGGTCTGGACTTGAACCTGCGCTCCGTGAATGTTAAGGCTCTGAGTTAGTCTCTGGTTGTAAATCAGTTAAATTCAAACATAGGAGGTGTGACTTCCTGTTTATTTACCGCCCCTTTGATCAGCTGCTGTGATTTAGCACCGTTTCATGTTCTCTGACCACATAATGCCATCAAATTTCAACCAATATCTTACTGCATTAACAAGCCTCTGGAAATTTGACGACTCAGTTTGGGCAATTCTTCATGGATCAGCTCCAGGGCTTTGAATAGGCCATTTCAGAAGCTGAATGTTAACGTCTTTACTCCTTCCTAAACCTGCAGGTGTGCCTGGGGTCTGCAGGAACATCCAGCTCAGATCTGAGGTAAAGTTGAAGAACATGAAGGTAGTGGTAACAGATCTACAGCATGATACTGCCACCACCAGGGTAGTGCAGCGTTCTTATGTTTAAAAGCCTCACCAAACATAGCTCAATGGGATAAAAAGCTCACATTATTTATTTGTCTGCTTTATGTGATGAGCTGCAGGTTTCAGTTTCAGACTGAAGTTGATGATTTTGGAGCAGGGGTCTCCTTTCTGGGATGATCCCAGTTGTATTAATCCAGCAGAATGACACCAACCCAGAGCAGAGGCTCTCCCAGTCCAGGTCATCTCGCTCTGCATCACCGCATTTCTGCATGTTAGCAATTAAAATTAACCTCCAGACGACAGAAATACAGGGAGGATTTTTTGCTCAACTTTAACTCCTATAGATAATAAAGTTTTTGCAACTGGAGCAGATGAGGTTTTACAGAAGCTTTCCTTCTGTTGCTATCAGACACATGATGCATTCAGCAACAAATGGAAGAAACACCGCTAGAGCAGTAGTTTGGAGTTTAACCTAGGTATTACAGTGAACGCAGGAGCATTTTAAATCCAGTGAATCCAGATTGTTTTCGCTCAACCTGGCTCTTCTCTCCGAAAATCCTAACCACTTACTGAATTATATGCTTACAAACCTGGAAGCCCAACAGAAAATGACAGGGTAGCCCTTCGTCTGCATGGGTTCTGACTTCAGACAACTAAATATACGCTCCAGAGCACAAAAACAGGCTTGCAAACAGATGGGTCAAATCTGAACTGTAACAGCAGACGAGATGAAGACAGTGCTCCAAAATCTGGCTCTGTGTCAGCTTAGCTGGACTCAGTTTATTTATCACTCATCAACAGAGCTGGTAGCAACAGGTTTACAGTATTAACCTAATTTAGGTGCAGTTTAAACTGAATGTGGCTGAAAGCAGGAGGAAGCCAGCCACTATTCAGAGCTTTAACAGCTTTAACAGCTGACAGGAAGGGTTATTTTCTCATGCAGGGATGCAGTCAGGCTGTCCAGGCTCTGACCATGTGAAATAGTTATTTAAACTACTTTCAGTTTCATCTTTAAATATATTATTTATAGGTCTAATGAAAGCACTTTTGATGCACTTAGATAATGGATGGATGGATGGATGATGGATGGATGGATGGATGGATGGATGGATGGATGATGGATGGATGATGGATGGATGG
>JAUZNJ010037818.1:0-11316 GCA_034780135.1 Jordanella pulchra | reverse complement strand
TGGGCTAATGTTAGCATTCTGATAGCAAGGTGGGCTAATGTTAGCATATTGATAGCAGGGTGGGCTAATGTTAGCATATTGATAGCAGGGTGGGCTAATATTATCATTCTGATAGCAGGGTGGGCTAATGTTAGCATTCTGATAGCAGGGTGGGTGTGGTGTTAGCAGGGTGAGCTATTGCTAGCACACTTCCAGGTTTGAGGTCGATCCAGAAGGAGGCCCAACCACACAAGTTTTATCTTGAAAATGTCAGATTTCCAGGGGAACACTTTTAAAAAAGAAAATGTAATCCCTTATTTTAGACAAAGATTACCTAGTTAAGAATAGAACAAGGTTTTGTACATAAAATAGTCTGATTTCCAGGTGATGATCACTTTAATGGTGCATTGGCACATCTCAGCCACTGATAGTTTGTATGTTCTCTGCAGAAACATCAGCAGCAGAAACTTTTTACTTCTAAAATACATCTGAAGTAGCTGAGGGCAACGTGTTGCTGAACAAGTGTCTGTTTCAGTATTCCTGTTTGGAAGATCTGCTTTCTCCGTCATTAAAACACTACAGCCGCCCCGGGGGCTCCACTGGTGTGATACGCATGAGCACAGGGTTAAAACATTTAAGTGATAAACCGTGTGAAATGTAGGTCTGTATTTTAGTATTTTAATGACTATTCTTTGTGTTGGTAGGAGCTGGAACGTGGGCCTGAGGGAGCATGAAATAATTATTTGTCTCCAGATGCACCCCACACACGGCCTCGAACACTTCAAGTTGTTCACGTGCTAAAATAATTTTAGATACACGAGTTCCTTTCTTTCTGGGAAAATCCTTCCAGCATCAACATTCCCAGAGATGTTTGCACAGTCGTCATGTAGATGAGGAGAACCAACCCATTTTAAAAAGAATGCAGCTGATTTGCATCCTGATTGAGTGTTAGCAGTGAAACCGTGTCAGTGTCTGACCCCCCCCCAGCCAGCACGCAGCCGTGGTTTGTGACCAGTGGTTTGAAACCATCACATCTAAATGGAGCTGAAGGGGCTAAACTGAGCAGATCCTAACTAATCAACAGGAGCAAGTGATGGCGGCTCCAAGGCTGTTAGATACAGAGGTCAGCGATGCTCCCTCCTCGCGCCTCGAGGACTTTCTTTACAACTAAACAACGATTCTACAAAGTCATGCATCATATTTCATCTACATCATATTGTACATTTTTGGTTGTATCCTACTGTATGCCCCTCCACCTGTCAGGGAGATTTCTGTACTGACTGAAGCAAAGAAATCTCCCCAAACTTCCCTTAATTACAAAAATAAAATCCAAATTCAACCGAAAATACTTGATCCCAAAGGAACATTAAACTGTAATAAGACCTAGAGTGCTTACTGTACTGTAGGTCTTATTGGGTTTCTTAGTTAGTTAGTTAAACAGGACAGTGTCCTGTAGTGGTCTGTCTCACAGCGGATCAGGAGCAGCCTCTGATTAAAGATGATCTCTTGTGGGTCAGCAGTCTTCTAAAGAGGCTCCAGGTTTTCAATAATATTTTAGTTTCATGAAGAATTCTGGAAAGATCATTTTCATTTTTAGCAGGAGCACCAAGCATCCGTTTCAGCACAGCTGAAATATTAGCAACAAGCTTTGAAAGTTAGCATGTAGAACAAGCTAGCTACTTTTTACTGATAATACAGAGAAAATAAGAGGGAATATATCTTCTAGAAATATTAATAAGCATCTGTTTAACATTTTGGGATAAAACATGCTTGCTTAGTGTGAGGGATTGCTGAAGAGTCAATGAGTCGATGCAATCAGCTGGTTTTCCTTAGATAGAAAACTTTGAACTAATGACTCGATGATCTGGTTAAATCGTCCGAGTCTTGAGGTGACATGTGGTGTGAATTGGTGCTATAGAAATAAAGTGGTTGGAATTAAACTACTATATTAGAAATTAACTTTATGTTTTCAGTGAGTTGACTTTTGTGGTTTTCATTATATATAAAATAAAAGCTGTTAGTTAGCAAAGCACCACTGCTGTTAAAACATGATACGGATCAGGGTCGATTCTCGTCATGCTAACAGGCAGCATGTCTGTTTTTACCCCCCCCCTCAGTCTGCACACGCACTGAGCTTTGGAGAAAACACAGCAGAGCAAGTTATCCTCTGAAATATCTCTCCAGCAGCAGAGCATTGGGAGAGCAGCGGGCGCGTTCTCTGAACAGCGGATATTAAATGTGAAGCAGGAAGCATCACTGCCTGTCTAAACACTTACATGTTTGGGTGTTTTTAAAGTAAAAAATTAGAAATTAAATCTATCAGATCTGTTCTGCAGAACATCACCAGAAAAAAACACACATTGCTGCTTTTTTTGCATTCAGGAAACCATTAAACCAGTTTCCACAGTGAAATTAGAAGCTAAGCTGAGCTGAAGAGCATTTCCACACGTTTCATTATAAAAGACAAATATTATTTCACTTTGTTTAACAGTTTGTGTTTAACCAGTTCATTGCTGCTGCTGCGTTGATCCTATTAATACTAAAAGGACTTGAGGATGAATGAAATAAGGAATTAGAAATGATCTTTATTCAACACGTCGGTATTTATAGACGGGTTTAGATCATTGAATTAGAAACTCAGTCAGTTTCCTTCAAAATGATAGATTGCAGCTGCATTACACAGATTAGTAACTCTGGATTTACTGTCTTTTCACTCCATCTGGAAATCAAATGTTTGCTCTCATTCACTCTGGATCTTTGACATTTCTTTATTATTTTTCATGTCCACTGGGAGTCTCACCCCCACTGTCCATTATCTGCTTATGTGGTGTTATCATGCTAACTGTATACACAGCAGGGATTTACTGTATATACTAAGAATCAAAGAATAATACACACAAATAAAACAAACACTCTCCATGCAGCCAGACTGAGCTGCTGCTGCTTAATAGTTATTAAAGCAGGACTATGATGCTTCAGACCCGTTAACAGCCTTCATCATCAGCCTTCTTTAGGAACAACAGTGAACGTCTTCCTCTGGCTCTTTTATGAACCACAGGCCACAATCAGAGGCGGCTTGTTCTCAGTGCAGCTTAGTTGGCAAAGGAACCAGAGTCCGTCTGAAAGAGAAGCTTTGCTCGTCAGATCGAAGCCGCTGGTCGCAGGAAGCTCCACAGCATCATCACTGCTGATCCTGAAGGCGTCACACATCCAGCCCGATTCACCGAGCTCATATGTAACGCTGGGTCTTCTTCTATGGTGGGAAACAGTAAGAGTGTCTGCTGACAGGTCAGGGGTGACTTGCCTTCAGGGCTGTGAGAGTTTTTCCTTTGTGCCACTGAGACCCGGTGAAAGCAGGTCCTCAGGTCAGAGCCCAGCAGGTGAGGAGAACGGGTCTGATGCCTGTCAGGGTTTTCCTTTTCAAAAGCAAATAAAAACGGTGGCGTTTCTGTGAATCATACGAGCAGGAAGAGGAAATATGCTGAGATTGAACACATTTCTCTGGTTGAACAATATTGTATTAAATGCAAAAGGTTTTCAGACAGAAATGTAGACGTTCGAGAAACACAACATAACAACATTCCTGTAATAAAATCGATATTTCCAATTAGTCTTTAACGTTGTATTTTTCTAATTTAGCCTTTATATAAACTGTTAAAGCTAGAGTGTAATAATTACAGCGACGTTGTGAAAGAAATGTAATATATTTTACTTTAGTGTGTTTTCTATTTTCACTACAAACAGTTGTGTTAGTTCTGCTTCTTCACCACAGTGTCAAGCCAGTTTTTTAAATGTACTTTTATTGTCAGTTGAGTGAGGAGTTAGAGTTTATCTTTGGGGGTGGGGGGGTGTTTGTGTGTGTGCTTGTCCTCCTTTTATCTAAGTATTCATCTTATGTGATGACCTGTTTTAAACTGTTTTTACATTTTAAATCACTCAGCGTTGCTGCATGCAGGAAAAGCTCTTTATAAATAAAGTTATATTTGATAAAACATACGTTGGACAAACCAGATGCAATGCTTAAGTTTATTAGCACATGTGCTAACTATCAACATCAGTTCAAGATCCATCATCAAGCTCTAATTTAACTTTAAGAATCCATAGATGAGTTTAGTACGGATCACATGGATCCTTTAGTTCGGTGAATCCAAACCGTCCACATTTCTGTTGGTGCAGAAAGAGCTGAACTGTAGCAGAACCCAGAACCAAAGATGTCTTTCATTATGATTAATAGCGTCGGAAAAACTTTCTGACAATACGACAAGAGTAAATAGCTAAACAGATTATTTTGATGTGAGCATGATTACAGAATAATAACCCATCTTGGCAGAAGACACACTACATTGACTCCCCATTTCTTTGTTTGGTGGCAGAAGACAAACAATAATAAGATAAATGGAGGCAGTGCTCAGAATGTAATATCGCTCTTTCACTGTGAAGTTAAGCCGTTACTTATAAGCACGAGCGTCTCACCAGACGACACGTAAAACTCCTTCCTGACACCATCAGAACGGACTGAGCTGCTGAACGGCATGCAGCTCTTCTAAAATGTTTGTTTAAGTTGCTTCACCCAAATGAGCTTTTAATTACAGCAGTGCTTTCTGAAGTGAGGCAGAAAATGTGGCCCCATCTGCATAAAATCACCCTTGTTACTGCCAGCGCCGCAGTCAGCGTTTTCATCTCCCACAGTTCCCTCTCTATTAAAGTCTACATCCCTGTAAGATCAGTGATTAAAGGAGTAATTAACTTCTTCCAGTGGTGAGAAGTTGTAATAAATATTCCATAAGATTAGATGTGGGTGGTAATAAGTCGGAGATGCACAAGAGAAGCTGCCCAAAGAAGATTTAAAGACGTAGATTTATCCATTTACAGTTTTTAAGCAGCATGAGAAACAGACTTTGTTATAATCGCAGCAATTTCCTCCAGATTTAACTTTATTGCGTGTTTATCTGAATCATTCTTGTGGTCTCTAGACTTCCTTTCACTCCTCAATATAGTTATTACTGTTTTTTTTTATTTCTCTTTTTTCTGTTTATTCCAGACTGGCTCTATGAAGCTAAATTAAATAAATACATTTCTTCAAAAGCAGTTTTTTAAATTGGAAAAAATTAAAATAAATAAAACTACATTTTAACCCAAAAAATGGTTTCAAATTGTAAAAAAAGCTGTTTTTTTAGCTCCATCTAGCCACCCCTGCTTAAATGTCCTCCTTCTCTGTGTGCATTGAGTTGGAGACGTTCAAACTCCTTTAAGTTTACAGGTTATGTTATTGTTCCTTATAAACTGTTGTATAATTGTGATCTGGAAGGAAGGGGTGATTTTCAACATCTCCCACAAATAAGAATCATTCTCCTCCCTTTTCCTCTAAAGCATTTATATAAGTCCAGTGCAGTCAGCTGGCCTTTAGAAGCTCCATAATTAGGAAGCAACTGTCCACCTCCTTTTAATTAGAAACTAGTTTAAGTGGTCCTGTTCTGCAGGCTTGAAGAACTGTGGAAAGGTTCCAGCAGGGTAAAGTCATTAATCATTTAAAAACATCATGGAAAGAAAAGTTCTGCAAAATCCCAAAGTTGCTGCTGTTGGCTTCAGGTGGCAAACAAGGCAATGACCCTAATGAGCAAAACACTTAGACTGATTTCTATGGGATTTAAAACCTGTGTGGGATACAGACAGCAACATCTGACCGATGCTCTGTACTGATGGGTTAGTTTGTTAAGATGGATTAGAACTTTAGCAGCTCCAGGCTAGAACAGGTGTGATGGGCGCTTGTTGGTTTATTTAGGTCAAAAACCTCGAAACCAAGTTCTGAAGAATCTGGACATGATCAAGGTTCGGCTTGTTTACACATATGAAGAATCTGTTACAGTAGTTCTAATTAATTAAAGGAGGGATAGATGGATCCTTTCACTCCTCTCCTTGAACACCAGTCTTCCTCGGCAGATGGCTGCTCACACTGAGCCTGGTTCTGGTTCTGATGGAGGTTTGTTCCTGTTTCTTCATTGCTGTCGAGTCAATGATTCGATGCAATCAGCTGGTTTTCCTTAGACAGAAAACTTTGAACTAATCTGATTTGATTGAATTGTCTTTGTAAAGAACCTTGAGATGACGTGTTGTGATTTAGAGCTATAGAAATAAACTGAATTGGATTTAACTGAATCATTTAGACAAGTACCTGCTTAGTTTTACACATTTATTAGATTGAATTCAATTCAGTTTATTTCTAAAGCTCCAATTCACAACATGTCATTCCAAGTCACTTTATAGATCCAGACCAATCAGATCATCCAGTCAGATTAAAGGTTCAAAGTTTTCTATCAAAGAAAAACCAGCTGATTGCATCCAGTCATTGTTAGCAGGTAGTCATTCCATAGCTAATGTCTAGGAGAGAAACAGGACTAAACACTGAAAAACAGGCCAAGCTCCAGTAACTATAAACAAAGGTGTTGATGGCAGCAGCACAGCTGATATTTCTCTCCAGGATGGAGCCACAGCAAACAGGAACAGACCAGATGAAGCTACTATGATGAGAAATAAAAACAGAGAGCATAAAGTTAGAGGTTGAACTAACAGATACTGCAGAATGGGAGAATAGAGATAGAATGTGAAATAGAGAGTAGCCTGAGAACTAATTGATCTGAAAATAGGAGAAATATGATATCTTTGTTCATAAACTTCTGTGCATTAAATATAAATGACTTATGTCAATCAGGCTGCCTGGTTCCTACAAAAAGTAGCCTGAACTCTTCTGATCACACGACAACGACTAATCAAAGGCTATATTCAAATTATATCTTTCAAATAATATGATTTTATGAAAAAACCTGAAAAGGCAAAGTAAATATAAGAAACAAAGAGAGATAAACCAGGATATTGTTTTCCTGTCTGAGCATTAAAGTCAGACCAGGACTGTTTTGTCCTAAACTTTGTTTGCAGCCCAAAGTGAACTTTTTGTCAGTCCTTGTGCTGCTGAAGGTAACGAACTCAGTTATCATTCATAGATAAACTACTCTTTACTTTATTCATATCAATTCATTATTTCAACTATAAATCTTTAGTAATTCAGTTTAATTAAAAGTACGTTATTGATTCTAAATGGAAATGAATGAATATCTATCCTGAAACCCTTGAACAGCCGCGGTAATTAATGTGTGGCTGTCTTCTAATTATCTGTACCTTTCTTTGTATTGATTGGACTGCTGGCAGGTGTCCACCTGGTCACATGATCCGTGTGAACGGCACCAAGAAGTCCTGTGTGTACACGCTGTGCGCGACCCGTCCTTGTCACCGAGGGACCTGCGTGGCCCAGTCACCCTCCAAGTTCACCTGCCACTGTCCAGAGGGCTTCAGAGGGCGTCACTGTGAGACGACACTGGCCATTTATAGAGACGACGTGGGCCTGAGCTTCAGCTCGCTCTTTGCTATCTGTATCTGCTTCATGGCGTTGCTGGGTAAGTGGTGCAAAAGACTGTAATTTTCCTCATTTAGATAAAACCAATATATTCTACATATTTGTACCTTTTTTCTCATTCTAAAGGGTTTCTCATCATCAATGAGCTACGATATGAGCCAAAGATAGCCTCAGTAAATATAAAATGCAGTTTTTATATTTTTAAAGTGCATTCAAGCGAACATGGTTGCCTGGATTCAGTATTTTCTCCCAGTTCATGGTAATTAGTTGTGCGACCTTGGCCTCAGCTGCTGCCTCGCGGTGTTTATGCTAACTGACCATAATGTTGCTGATTGGAGGGTTTATTGAGCACCGGCATCCTATTAAAAACAATCCCACAGCATCTAAACGTTATTTAGGTGCAGCGCAGGAATGATGTGTTGCATTTTTGATCTTTTTGTGTACGTCATCTTCTTAAGTTATTTAAGAAATCTGGGGTTCTTTATTAAACTGAACTAAAAATGTGAAAAATTACAGTTAGACATTTCTTTCTGACACAAAGCCAGATTAGTCAACAAGACAAGTTTATGTATAAGAAATAAAATGAAAATGAACAATAAAATAAAAGTTTGCTGGGATTTTATTCCAGATTAGTGGAACAGAAGAACTGAAAGCTGCTTCTTCATGTTTGGTTCTGGTTCTGATCCAGTAGACCTCAGAGGTCTGGCTGTCGATCCCCTGCCACCCAGTCTGTGATGTATTCTGGTTCTCAGCCAATCAGTGATTTCTAGACCAACAGAAGGATTTTAAAGTCTGTTCTCTGAGATCCAGTAGAAGGACTGTAGAACTGGACTGATGTTCTTCACTTTCTTAGTTCTAGTGAGGACGCAGGCAGCAGCGTTCTGGATCAGCCGTCTGATCGATCTGTGGAGAACCGCTGCAGGGATCAGTTCTACTAAAGAACGAAACAGGAAGTAGTTTATCATCATCGGTCCTTTAATCCTGGAGATGTTCTTCAGGTGGTAGCAGGTCCACTTTGTTTGTGTCTTTATGAGCCTCTGAAGGTTCCTACCTGCACCCAGATTTACAGCCTGGTTTCTCCTTTCTAGCTGGATTAGCTGAAGCTGGATGCTAACTTTAAACGCTCTAACTTTGGTCCAGAAACTTTGACTTCA
This sequence comes from Jordanella pulchra, assembly GCA_034780135.1. NCBI lineage: Eukaryota > Metazoa > Chordata > Actinopteri > Cyprinodontiformes > Cyprinodontidae > Jordanella > Jordanella pulchra. The sequence continues at coordinate 2,775 of JAUZNJ010037818.1, read as the reverse complement.
GTGAAGTTCTGATCCAGCTGAAGAATGTTTTGTTCATCCATGGTTGATTTCTTCTCAGCATTCAAGCAGAGCTGAACGGGTTCATAGTCACCTGGTGACATGGTGATGGACGGCTGCGGGTCGTCTGCATCGCTATGGTAACTGATGTTGTTTCCGAAGATCTAAGTTAGGGGGAACGTGGAGATACCGAACAGTAGAGGCCCTAAGATGGACCCTTGGGGAACGCCATTTTGGATTTCTGTGGTTCTGATGTAAAGTTACCAACTGACACCAAACAGTTTCTGATCCTCAGTGGGATTCAAACCATTTCACTTCTGGAGCAGAAAGGCTGACCCAGTTAGATAGCTTAAAAAATTAAAGACATTTTTCTAAATTGTGTTTCTTATTTGCGTTTCAAGTTCAGTTAGTTTTACTTTTTTGTCGTTTTTTTAATAAAAAAATCTAACTCAGAAATAAGAGACAACTTTATTGGAGGGAAATACTTGTTTGCAGCAGGATGAGCAAACGTATTAGGTCTTCTTCAGGCCTCAGTGAGGTTCAGCTGCTCTCATTACGAGGTCGCATTATAAAATCATATTTAACTCCGCCCCTGTACATGCAAGAAAAAAATCTACCCTACATGAAAAGTTGAACATATTTATCCTTCTGCTCTGCTGTTTGACACAGAAAAGGTCAGAACAAATGTTCAAGGTTTTTAAATAAATGTACATGGAGCTGCTGCATTAGTCTCTGCTCCATCGGAGAACTGGCTGCCCCTGGTAATGAATTTAGTGAAGAAGGAACCTTTCACAGGAAGAGGAGATGCTTGATGTATCATGGCTCTCTAATGGAAATGTCTATTAAGACTGAGATGCTAAGGTCGTGTTTTTTACCCTGCTATAAGGATATACACATGCTGAATTTCAAAATCCACCTCCGTGTGTCTTGTAACCAGAAGTTGTTTACTTTGCTCTTCCAGCTGAGGGGGTGTTTGAATCTAAGGAGGTAGATGAATTCAGGTAAAAGATTCAAAACGTAGCCTGAGGCTTAACATCGTAACAAGTAACATAAAACAGTCAGTGAACTCTGGCTTTTACCTTCGTTTTCAGAAGATGTGAACTTTCAGAAAACAAAGAACATGTTCGGGTTTTTTAAAATCTCTGATTTAAAAGCAATCCTCATAAATATTTAGTAGTTGACACGAACTCCCCTCCAGATCTTCAACAGAAATAATGAACTGATGAAGTGGCGTCTTGTTTGGCTAAAGCTCTCTGAAGTAAAAGCAATCAGCTGGTTTTCCTTAGATGACCTGAGAGGACTTGTGTTTTGAATTGGAGCTACAGAAATAAACAGAACTGAATCAGCTTTAAATAAGGAAAGTAAAACAATCTTCATACATATTTTGGGCTAATGTCCTGTATATACCCCCAAAGAGGAGGACGGGCTTGGATTGGTGTAAATTAGCATGTTGTCAGTCTGAGCTTTCTGTCTTCATCTGACTCTGGATCAGTAATCTCAGCATGAAGGTAAAAGTCTGAAGAGTTTGTGTTGAGGCTGTTTGGGTTCTGCAGAGATGTTGGCAGGAGATCTCCAGCAGCTCCTGCACAGGATTCCTTACGACCTTACTTTAGGTCCAGTCTCTGCTGGACCTTCTTCTAATCAGCGTCTATGACTGAGGACCAGCAGAACGAGGACGTTTCTTGGATCCACAGCTGTAGTTAGAGGTGGTGAGGGGGCAGTTTGGAGCGGAGGGTGGTCCTCGTCCCACCGCTGCACCAACCGTTCCACCTTCTGTCTGTATGCAGACTCTGGACCTTCTCTCTGTCAGCAAACTCCAGTAGCTTCACCAACAGGTTCGCTGACATGCAGTCATTCATGTGTGGAGGTGAGAGAAGGTTCCTTGGGAAGAGGAGGAGGATGTATGATGAAGACAAAAGAACCGAGGAACCGTTGCTGTAAAACCAAACATCTAGACTTACCGGCTGCTTCTACAAACATTTGTAAAAGAACAGGCTTGTCACAGATGCTCAGTGCAATAGATCCCCAGTTAAAATGTTCTGAAACAAAATGTTATGATCATCTAATTGTGGTATGAAAACACTAATGTTAGATTGTAGTTTAAATGCAGCGAATGTTGAGGTTTACTATGCCAGAGGTTTTCTGCTGTCTGTAGTCAGGAGCTACACACCTTCAAATTTATGTGTGACATCAGATAATTCACTCCAATTCAGTTCGTTTAAAAGGCACCAATTTAAAACACATGTCATCTAAAGGCACTTTACAGAGAAGATACTGTTTAAAAGTTTCTGTCGAGGAAAACCAGCTTATTGCATCCAGTCAGTGCCTTGAAAGACCTGCTCCTCCTGGATCAGCTTGCTGCAAACGGTTTTCACTTGCATTTAGTCGTTGATTCTTCAGCAATCCCTCAGACCAAGCATGCAAGCAGCGACAGTGGGGAGGAAAACCTCCTTTGAACAAGAAGAAGCCTCCAGCAGAACCAGAACCAGGCTCAGTGTGAGCAGCCATCTAATGAGGAAGACTGGAGTTTAAGGAGACCGAAGCAGAGATAGAAAAGCTACCTGTTAGCTAGCTAACTGTTAGCTTGCTAGCTGTTAGCTAGCTTACTGTTAGCTAGCTCCACAGGCGGCCCGTCCACGAAAGACACAACCAGACATACGAGCTCCAAGCAGCTCCCATGTGAGACGATGAAAGAGAACACATCCAGTTAGTCACAGTAGGAGAAACAGGACTAAACACTGAAAAACAGGCCAAGCTCCAATAACTATAAACCAAGGT
>JAUZNJ010037817.1:0-11317 GCA_034780135.1 Jordanella pulchra | reverse complement strand
TACCTCACCCTAAGTCAACCTTCCGCTTCCTCACAGTAAGACCAGAACCATCTAATCCCCAGTGCTCTGTTTTCCCACCGGTCTTGAACTCACCAGTTACTCTCTCCATAGTGGCTGCATCTGTTGATCAAACCCTTTCCCTCCGGACCTGGCCTGATTCACTACTCAGTTCATCCTTTTACAATAAACTGTTTAAATCTAAAAAGTACTCCTGTCTTGGTGTTCTGTATGTGGGTTCGACAACTCAAAAGAAAACCCATCATGACACTATCTCTATTCCCCAATTCTTCTTGTATTTGTTAGTTCAACCCCTAACTTTATTTTCTCTGTTTGGCTTTGTAACCATCCTGAAGGAAAATATCAGCTGCTGTCATCAACTCCTTAGATTATAGATAAAAGAGTTGAGACTATTTTTCAGTGCTTAATCCTGTTTCTCTCCTAGATATAGCTCTGGGCTCAGCTTTCATCGTATCTAAGAATGTGTGCTCCCTTTTTGACATTAAAGGTTGCTCATTGTTTAACTGTCTAACACTAGTATAACCTTTTCAAACATAGAAGATATTTATAGATTAGTGCTTCTATGTTCCTTATGTATGTCCCCTTGTGTCTCCTTTAACCCTCAGGCAGCGTTGGCAGAAAGTTGCTCACCATGAGCCTGGTTCTGCTGGAGGTTTTCTTTATGTGAAGTGGAAGTTTTTCCTCTCCCCTGTTACTGTATGTATACTAGGTGTAAGGTATTGCTCTGGACTCAATGACACAATGCAAGAAAATGTTTACTGTCACCACATGCTCACCAGGAGCATTCTGTAAAGTGAATGACAGAATGCAATCAGTGGGTTTTCCTTATAAACTATCTTAAACCTTAAACTATCTGACTGGAAGTTCTGATTGAATTGTCTCTGTAAAGTTCATTAAAATATAATATATGTTGTGAATTAGTCCTATGTAAATAAAATTTTATTAAATTGAAACGTTCATTACAGACAGGTGACTGTGATTAGGTAGAGAAGGGGCAGCTGAAAACTAATGAAGGGGAGAAGAGCTAAGATAGAAAAGTAATAAATAAGAACAGACTTAGAGAAACAAATGAAAAAATCTAACAGATTATGGTACTAAATTAACACAGGACTTCACTGAAAACTAATTTTCAAACAGATGACCTAAAATAGCAGCAACTATAAAACAAAGTAAAGCAGCAGAAACCTAACAGAAAAACACCAGAACACATAGTGACTATGACAAACAACTTGAAATTGAACAATGAAATTGTTTAAGTAATGTTCCATCCAACCTGATGGCACCAGAACTATTTGGTAGGAAAGAATGCATAAACATTTCTGATCGGACCTGTTGGAAATACCAAAGATACTACTATAAATGTAATTAAAGATGGTTTACATTTAGATTTTTAATTTTCATTCCTTTCCTCCCATATTTAAATTTTGTAGAAGACAATTTTATACTGTTACATTAAAAAAAAACCAAAAAAACAAGCTGAGGTTTGTGGCTGTACTGTGGTAAAATGTGAAAAATGTGAGATTAACTTACTGTTGTATCGAGAAAATAAATCCCTTAGGAGATGAAATTTAGGGGTGTATTCCCCAGCTTCAGATAATGGAGCATCATAATCTGAAAAGCATCAGACAAACTAACAGTCCTCTACCGCCACCTGCTGGTTATTACAGCAGAAACACGTCATTCTCAAGATATTCAACATCAGTGCTTCATCAATCAAGCAAAATCTGTGCAGATTTGCATGCAAGCCGTGGCTGTTTTGCTTGTGCCAGAGCTTACCCACCATAGCTGGAGACCAAAGCTCTGTAGGAAGGATGAGAGACTGCTCCAGTCATGAAGCCAAAACTGGATCCTCCATGGAACATGTACAGATTGACAGACATACCTCTTCTCAGAATTTCCCTCACAGTGGACACCATATCTATAACAGAATTCAACATTTACACAGAGAGTCTTCTTCAAAAAAATATTGCATCATAAGATTAACCTTTCCATGTCAAATTTTACAAGTTTACTTTTAAGAACCGAGGTTATTCACCATATTCAACACCATATTCACAGGAGTGTTTAAAATCATCATCTGTTAGTAGTATTCATAATACTAAAGTATCATAACCAGTTTTAACATTGGACTTTCTTAGGCTTACAAATCCAGTTCAGTTCAAAGTTACTCACTCCTATAGCAGATATAAAACTATTTTATCAATAGGGTAACACAATAATTGCCAATAGATAATGCAAAAATGTAAGAATAACCTATTTCTATGAATGTGCTAATAATAATGGGATGTTGAAGATTTATCACTGTCAGCTTTCAGGAGAAACATTTATTGGCATTACAGCTATCATATCCTCTTATATTTCCTGCTTGCTCTGGTATTGTGATGATTCATCTTTGGTGATGATGTCCAAGCCCTTCAACTCTTCAAAGCTCAAACCGTAAAATAATTCTCAGAAAGTTAATTTTCTTTTAGAAACGAGAGTTTTCATTGTTTCATTACATTTTTTTTTCATTGTTACATTTTATTGTTACATTCTGACAAAAAAATGTTAATGCAGAATAAGTTCAATTGAACCAGTTATTTGTATAATTTGTGACACATTCAGCATTTATTATAGATTTCACTACATGAGTCTGATGCTACAAATTTGCTCATTCAAAAACAAAAATATTAAAAACTCATGTATCAAAAATGTTTACTAAGTGTTAAAGGGTTACGTTGGAAGGCTACCTTGATGTCCCACTGATCATGTTTTACATTCTGTCAATAAGGTGACTTCAGCTGATTGATTTGTCCGTTCTAGGATGAAAACTGTTTTGACTATTTTTAAAATTGCCTTTCAAAATATTTGGGAAGCATGATCTTCACTGAACTGCTCTAATCCTACTTTTCTCAGTCAGATGAGATGCAATGATTCTGGCTAACATAAGGATTTGTTTTTCAATTAGTAGGCCAGAAATGAAAAGACTTCAGACTTTCAATGGAGGCAAATGTTGAATTAGGCATTGTTGTTCTAAGAAAACGTCTTCACAGATTAATAAAGAAATAAGAAGAGTATAACTCATAAGTAGACATTGCAAGTATAAAGTATAACCGATAAACTCCATGTGTGAGAAAAGGTGATAAAATCCAGCAGAGAGGTGCGTTAAAAAGCCACTGCTAACATAGAGGACATGAATTACCTTCTGGAGGCAGCACATGGTGAAGGCCTCCCCATGTATCATACCAGCCAGTCCAGTATTCCATCACCATGGAGGGACTATTGGGCTGAAAAACCAGGGCAAGGAAATTCGTATGTTACCTTATAGAGCCTATTCCCAGAGTTTGAAAAACAAACAGGGAACTGGTATGTTTAAGAAAGATTTTAGACCTGGATGCCGTTTAGCTCCTGGATGTTTTTCTGATTCAGCTTCTGCAGTTTTACTGATCGGATAACTGTGAGAGAACAGACATCAAATTGTACGTTAAAAGTGTTTCTGTATGTATAGGAGTAAACACTAATATGTACCTCCATCAACACCCCCTGACTTCAATGTGTTGATTTTATCTGATGTGAGCAGGAGCTCATTGATTCCTCTGGACTGTAAAGCCTTTCAACATAAAGAAAAAAAACAGAAGAGGCAGAACAAATCAGAAAAACTAGAATTAAGATTTTAAAGAAAATGTTTTCATATAAGCCAGTAACCTTACCTCTTTAATAAATAACAAGTAGTCTTGATCCTTTGCAAAGGATCCATATTCATTTTCAACCTGCACTGCAATGATGGGACCTCCTTTCTTGAACTAGAACAGACAATCAAATCATTTAGGAAATGGAAATGAACTTAGATAAACTTCTAACCAGTTAATGTATGAAAAATGACCTGTAGTGGAACCAATTTCGGTATAAGTTTGTCGAAGTAAGTGTTGACAGCCTGAGTGAAGCCTGGGTGAGTCGTCCTTAGTCTCATGCTGTCATCTCTAAGGAGCCAGCTGCACAGAAAAAGACTTGCATCTGTCTTTTGTTTCAGTGTTATGCAGAAATGAATTTTTATATCAAAAATGTATATAAAGAGTAAAATAAAGACAAGAAATAAATACTGATTCTCTGCAAGTTTTGACTACTCTAAGTGTTTTTTTACACTACCGGTAGCAAATGCTGATCTGTAGGTCTAAAACTAAAGGCGCCTAAACTTAAGGGGCACATTTATATGTGACAGAGGGAAGCTGGAATCGTATGTACAACCTTCAGTCTGTACATCTACAACATGTATAATTTGAACAGGTAAACCTGTAGACAGAGGATTTTTTTAGATATTGATTAACTTTGCAAGCATGATTGTTACAACTGGGCAACTTCTACAAAAACGTTAGTACTGCTGGAGGTTTTAATGCTTCAGAATGAAATATTTTTCTAAAGTTGACAAAGACAGAAAAAGACAGAAGTGAGAAAAAAATCAGGAAATCTTCAAGGAGGTTCCGTGTAAACAAAAACAAAGCATTACCTTGGCAGTCCTCCCAGGTCCATGTCTGCAGAAATGTACGGCCCAGGACGTAAAATAACCCACAGCCCCAGTTCAGCTGCTAGAGATATGTACGCCCTGCCAATCAGAGAAACATCCTAAACGGAAAAACTCAAAGTACAATCTAAATACAAAGGCTTTTGAAAAGTGTATGGAAAGCATTGCAGCAGACAGTGGCATCACATCTCTCTTCAGTTTGTGGATAAATGCTTAAATAATTTGCTGTTGTTGTGGAGATGATCCTGTTGTCAGGTGGGACTCCCACTCTCTTTTTTCCCTTGAGATTTAGGGGTTAAATGATGAGAGTATTCCTTAAAGGCTTAGAAGAGGGTATATTTCTCTGATGGTTTGTGGAATAATGCAGGAATATTCTATTGAGCAATTTCAACTGTAGATTTCTTGATAAGCCAAGGAGTTTGCAGCCTTTGTAATTACTCCTACATATTCTATAGTCAAGACAATATAATCCTAAATTCTCCTTACACTAAATCCAGCTGTGTGTCAAAGATGAAAGCCCCCTTCTCTGGCTGGTGGAGACTCCATGGAACATATCTGTGAGGATGCGTTAAATTAGCACTCAACTAATGGAAAGGGTTTCAAGACATAAAACAAACATAGTCCAATAATCTCCATACGTAGTGAGGGTGTTGATCCCACAGGCTTTCATCTTCATCAGCCGATCTCTCCAGTACGCCCTTGGCACACGGAAATAGTGAACAGATCCCCCAAGGATGCGGAAGGGCTCTCGCTCCAGGGTAAACTGAGACGAGTTGGCGCTCAGGCCCACCTTTCTGCTCCTCTTCCAGCTGGTTTGTGGCTTGCTGGAAAAGAAGCTGTGCATACTTCTTGTGACAATCAGGTTACGTGACACACAAGCTATTGTTCTTGAACTGACCACATGACCAGCTCTTTAGGAATTTGCAGATGTCTGGAGTTGGCAAAATTATAACGAAGGAATAAAAATATATTGTGTTTAGAGTCTAAACAGATTTCTATATATCCGTATGAACATTTTTAGATTTCTTTACTTTCCTAAATGATTTATGACAGTTTATTTAAATCTACTTTTTTACTGCATGTTCTTTGTGAATAGTGTAATATTACAATCATATTTTTGTTGGAAATTTACACAAACCTTTAACAAGTAGACTACTAGAGACAAGAAAAGGCATGAAAAGCAGCATGAACTGACCAAGAGCAGACAACACTTACCCCAGACACTTATAGATAATGAAGCAACCAATGAACAAGCAAAAGAGTGTGTATTTCCGTTTGTGGACATTCCTCATCCTGAGAACAGCCATGGGTTGCCCTGTTAGATCTGTTGCTCTTAAACAGGAAGCAAGAGAACTGAGCTGAGAGCAGCATCTGAGTGTAGATGAACTCATGGTGCTGCCTGAAACACGCACCGCCTCATGGGAGTGTCTCACCAGCCAAGAAGCTCACCTTAGTAACAAGTACTGCCGTGTGTGTTGCATGCTGGTTAACAGTACATTGAACACAGGCGTATGACTACCATACTGATTATATCTCAAAGGCAACCTGTATATCTTATACTAACACAATAATACACTACTTTAATTCAATATCTCCATTCAAGAGATTTAATAACACTTTATAGAGTAAGAAAATCTCTCCTCTGCTACTGTTTTAAATGTTAAATAAGCTCCAAATTAATATGTGATTAAAGTCATTTAGGTCAAATTTCACTCTTCTGTGCCGTTAATTTAGTTCTTTAAAAAAATCAACTGAAGTTTAAAATAAGCTATTCCTAGAGCAGCATTGCCAACAACAACTATGCTGGATGTGTTTTTTATGTTTGTGAGAAACCTGTAATTTTCTGAGTCTTGATGTCCAGATGTCTTTCTGATTTTTTTTCTGGCTTTAAGAATATAAAAAGTTATAAATTATAACTTCCAACACACCTCTGAGCTTCTTAATGTTATCCACCCTATTCAGACAATGTCAAATAATCAACAGATTAGACAACAAAAAGAGCAAATCATGAAAAATTTGTTAGATAGTATGATTTTAAATTAGCAAAAACATTAAACAAATGTGGATTATCGAACATTTCTCTGTTCAGTTATTTTGTTAGTTAATTATTTGATTTGTCATTTTTAGGTTGATTTATTTTGCCTCACAGAAACCTGTCTGTAGCAAGACAATTATTATCATATACTGAGTCAACAATTTCTAATTATAAATAATAATAAATTCACAGGAATATGAGACACAGGGGAGGTATCTCATCAACCTTTATACATGGTTATTTCAATTCAAGTCAATTGCAAAAACAGTTGCAACTCTTGAACGCATAACCCTTATGTGCCTTCATTAAAATTTTAAAACACTAAAATATTTTATTTGGGTTTTTTTAGGTATCCCCTACCAAGCCCTTATTGCCATTTTTTTAAATAATTTATTCGATTTTTTTATTTATTCAGTAATCAACATTGACAAGGTTACCACAGACTACTCAAAACAGACCTGACAATGATTGTCAAAAGAAGTTGGATGATCAGTGACATAATCAGAGGCTTTTCTGTTGAAAATAGATACATGTGCTGATCTGGTCCTTTATGAAGTGTTTTTTTGTCTCTAGCTAGCTCTGGCAATATCAAAATAGCCACAGCTTTTATGCAAATCTGCACCGATTTGGCTCGACTATTGAAGCACTCACGTTCATGTCATCCATCTTGAGGGATCAGTGTTTCTGCTCTAACACTCAGCAGATGGTGGTAGAGGACCTGTCTGAGGTTTCTTTTCAGATTGTGATGCTTCATTATCTGGAGCTGTGGAATACACTGCAAAATATCTCCTAAGAGATTTCTTTATTTGATAAAATAGTTTCAAAATCATAAATATAAAGAATGGGTAAAATGCCATACATAAGAATTCCCCCCTCTTAAACCTCTCTCATTTTTCACAGTACACAAACTTAAATTTATTTTATTTATTGGAATTCTATATCATAGACAAACATAAAGTTGAGCAAACTTGTGAAATGGAAGGAAAAAAATGTATGTTTCCTAATTCTCTACAAGTAGAGATGTCGGTCTTTTGGGCATTTTATAACACCTTTACAAATCTAGTGAAAGATATTCTTTTTCTCCCAAAATATTCAGGATCCATGTGGTGGGAAACAGAGTCTGTTAGAATACAGTTTTCATTGTACAGGCAAGGTCATTATATTGGGGAAGTGTAATATTCATTTCCTAAATAAAGTAATGCTATCTTAGATTAAATAGGAAGAAGGGTCTGGGTTTGATTCCCAGCATGGGGTCTTACTGCATGGAATTTGCATGTTCTCCCTGTGCATGCGTGGGTCCTCTCCTGGTACAGCCCCACAGTCCAAAATCATGACTGTTAATTGGCATCTCTAATTTGTCCTTAGTCATGACAATGTGACTGCTTGGTGGTATGTATTTGTGTGTCTCTGTATAGCCCCGCAACAAACTGGCAACCTGTCCCAACCACTATGTCATGGACTGCGAGACTCCTCCTTATTCCATCAGGGTCGCATTGAAGCTGGTGCCTATCTCCAGCAGTCTATGGGTGAAAGGCAATAAACACACAGAGAATTATAACCATGCACACACACAGACACACACACTCACACCTGAGAACAATTTAGATAAGCTATTTACCCTAACAGATCACGTTTATGAACTGTGGGACGATGGGGAGAATATGCAAACTTCATGCATAAAAACCCTGTGCTGGGAATCAAAGCCAGAACCTTTTTGCTGCAAGGCAGCAGTGCTACAAACTAGTCAGGCCTTGCAGTGAAAATCTGAACAAGTGCTTCCTTTTCAGAGTTTAGTTATTCTTTATTAAGTTGTTTAAGTTAAGCTTAATTAACTCACAAATATCTGAGTTTTTCAAAAGTTTGACTTAAATGTATGTTACAATGTATGTAACTATATATAAGGGAGCTTTTAGTTCTCAGTCTGATTTATTACCTTCAACATTCGTGTTTACAGTGACTGTAGAGAAAAAGCAATTTAACGTTTATTTGTGCAATAATTTCTTTTTGAAAATAGATGAATGAGTGTTTTAATGTATGCTAAGATAGGACGACATGCTGCATAGCTGTCATCACATTACTGTGACGTGCAAATATTACCATGGTAATCTGTAAATGGTTATTTATCTAAGTAATGTTTTACATATGTTTTTTTGTCTTTTGTTGTTATAGACAAGGTTTTCACAGTTAGAGAATTTCTGAGTGGCATGTCTGTCAATCCATACATGTTCTTTGCAGAATTCAGTTTTGGCTTCATGACCGGAGCAAACTATTCCTATGTTCCTACAGAGCTTTGCTCTGGCACAAACAAAACAGCTATAGCTTTCATGCAAATCTGCACAGCTTTTGCTTAAATCGTGAATCACCGATATCAAAAATCTTTAGGATGCAGTGCTCTAAGAGCCAGGAGATGGCGGTAGAGGACTGCTACTTTGACTCTTTTCAGCTAATGATGCTCCTTTATCTGAGGTTTACACAACATAGTACCTTCTCTAGAGTGATTTATTTTCTCAACAAACAGTATGCTATTCATTCATAAATATACAGAACAGGTACAGTGCCATACAAAAGTATTCATAACCCTTGATCTTCTCCCATTTTAAAACAGTATAACCACACACTGAAGTTTATCTCTACTTTTTTGGAATTGAATGTAAAATGTCAACATAAAGTAGAAAAAACTTGTGAAATGAAAGAAAAAGACTTATGTTTTAAAATGATAAATGTAAACCATCCTCCTAAGAGCTCAGATGCAGGTACTGGGCAATGTTTTTCATGCTTCTGAGCATACACGCAAGCCCCCTGAGAACACCGAGGACCACTGTGAGCAACACTAGATGTGCACGCTGTTGTCACACACCAATACACCTGTTATAAAACCGGCATCAAGGCAAATTACATGGCTTATTAAAATGATCAGATAACTTTTCATTAGTTTACTTTTAATATAAGTGATTTCGCCCACTTAAATAAAAAACTTATTAATGAGGTATATTTTATGTTGTATGTGAGGGTCCTGCTCTTGAAGAAATGAGACTTTATACACTTTAGTTCACACTTTGTTCACACAAATATTCCCATTTTGCAAATTGAAATATGTACTGCAGCTTATATAAGTTTCTGTCATTCTCTGTCTGTAAAACATTTAATTACACAGTCTTTTAAGTATTTTTACTAGCATAATTTGCATAGTAATATAAGCATTTAACTATTAATATCCATTAATAAAAAATATCAATATATGTCACTAGAATATGAACAAGTCTGACTTCAAATTTGGACTAGATGGCATAAGAGCCCAAAACAAAGTTGAATAAATTTATTCCCTATTTACCCTACTATTTATTATTTGTATTTGTTGTGGTAATGAAAAGCAACTATTCTCTATTTCTCTATACTAATTTAAATTGAATTAAATTTACTGGATTTAAATTGAATAATGAACGGTTTTCAAAGTGGTACAGAAAACAAATGCCTCTAGAAAACAAATATTCTTCTGACTGATTTATAGTTTATGTTGGATTTTACTTTACACACTGCATAGATTCTCTTGTGCGCTGAGAATGTGCCAGTGGGACGCTATTGCGCAAGCGCGCAGTTTAGAGGGAAAATTGGTACTGGCATATTTTATAACAGCTTTACAAATGTAGAGATGGACATGTTTTAGAATTATTTTTTCTGCCAAATATTTTGAGTGCTATTAGTTTGGACAAAAGGCTTCTATTAGCATAGAATTTCCAAGTTATGTTGCTAAACCATTTTACGCAGGAACACAATTTGATGTGAAATATTCCTTGGACCTCAGCTAAGAATTGTTTTTTAATGACAGCCTCTTGTAGATTTTCAACAAGTATAGTCCTACATTTAGCTCTTTGCATCAAGTTTGAGTAGCTTCTCTTTTTCTTCAAAAAAGAGAGAAATCATTTCTCCAGCATGAATCTCCAGCTGCCAAGTTTAATTGGGACACAAGCCCTACATGACTTACAACAAACAACTAGTTTTCTTTTTGCTAACCTGTTCTGAAAGGCCAGATTTGTGGGGTGCACAGTAAGTACTGATAACAGATCATTCATTTTCCTTTAGAGATACGATGGATCTCTCAGCTGTCTTTCTGAACCTCTCTGTGACCTATCTGCTGTCCCTTGGTTTATTTTATAATATTTGTTCACTCATGATCTTAAACTTCCAAAAACAGCAGAAGACATGCAAGTCATACACTCGGATTGACTCATTGTTCTTTTTTCCTCTGAAGGATTAGTGTTGTTTTTTCTATTGTTTTTGTTTTTATTTTTGGATTTATCAAAAAAATTGGGCTGACTACATGTTACATTTTTCTCTATTTTATTTTTTTCATATAAATGAAGAGAATACATTATTTTCCTGCCACTTAATTATTATGCACTATTTTGTGTCGGTCACAAAAAATATAAAGAAAATACAGTGCAAAAGTTTAAGAGACATGATAACTTTTGATAAGTGCTCACAAATGCTTTTTCCTATTTTTTTCATTTTTGTTCAACAAGAGACATGCCTATCTCATGATAGAGGAAAGCCAATAAACCTGCCATCACATAAAAGTCGTTATCCCATTTGTCATTACAGAATGTTTTAATTTCTGCTGAGAGTGTGAGTTTTATATGCAATGATAGGTTACTTACAAACCGCGAAACATTTACTTGTCAGGTTATTGTTTATACTGCCTTCGCCATATGAAATGCAACTAGACAATACAGCTAAACTCTTCCCTGACACAAAGACTCTGAGGAAAG
>JAUZNJ010037816.1:0-11317 GCA_034780135.1 Jordanella pulchra | reverse complement strand
CGGGGATCATACAGTAGAGGAGAGCCATGCTTGATCAATAAGTTACAAGGAATATGAAAACAGTCCTATCACTATCACCAGCCATTGTTTGGAGATAATGTCAATCTGTTCCTTTTCTACTCACTTGTATTTGTAAAAACAAAATGATCATGGTTTAAAAACCAAATGGATTGTAATTTTGAGCAACTGAATGATCAGCAAAAAATAAAAGGTCTATATGTTTTCAGAAGTAGAAACTCAAAGATGCATATAGACCTGCTACAGGAAGTTCTAGAAGTGTATTTTTAAAAACAAATCAATGCTATTTTTAAGTAAATCTCCTTACCGTTTATTCTGGGAACATTATCTAGAACTTCTAGGGAAAAAAAACATTTAGGACATTTTAGCCGTTGTTATGGGATGCTGTTGTACTTGCGATTAAGTACAATAAGATTTCGTCAAGTACCTATGCAATATCATCTCAAACAATTAAATGAGCTAATTGTAAACTTTGCATTGTGACAGAAGTTATTGCAACATATTTGAACAAATGCGTATTGTCTCTTTTTATTCACAGGTTTCATCTACACCTGTGGGGGTACACTGAAAGGCCGAAATGGCAGTATAGAATCACCTGGTTTCCCTTATGGCTACCCTAATGGTGCAAACTGCACCTGGGTTATTGTTGGGGAAGAGGGAAGTAGAATCCAGCTCATCTTCTTGTCATTTGCCATAGAAGAAGAATATGACTTCCTGTCCTTGTATGATGGGCATCCGCATCCTGCTAACTTCAGAACAAGGTAGGACCAATGTTTCTGTTTAGTTGCTTAGCATTTGTATAATTTTAAGATGGATAAAAATCTAACTGTTTTAGATTATTTTGCATAATCTTACTTCTTTTCCAGATTACTTTAAGCAGGGGAAACAACACTCCTATTGTGATTCAGTAGATGATTCATTCTTTTATACTTTTAAACATAAGATTATTCTAAGCGGTACCAAATATTCCAGAAAACAATCTTGTAAACCTGTGGGGATATTATTTGTGCTGGAAGAAAATTCCTGTTTGTCTCTCAAAAACCATGTCAATATACGTATATTGATTGAAATGTTTTTAAAATTTGATTTAAATTTACAGGAAATTATATCAAAGATGAACAATATTTAGAACTGCATGTTGCACACAGCTAAATTACCGTTTACAGTAAATGGAGACAAAATAAATCAAATATCTCCTGGTTTATTATTCCTATTCAGTGCCAAAGGATGAAAACAAACGACCCACAGCAACAGGGTACAGCTCCTGTATGGCGCATATTTCGTATTGGCTCAATCAGTGCCACGTTGGGTCGCCTTTAATCATAAAATCATTTTATTGAACTCCTTCCATGAGAAACAGAATTATTTCTGTTACAACATAATCCTCACCTTCACTTCTGATTTTATCCACTATTCAACACAGTCTTACAGCATTTGTAATTGAATCTGTTCATTTAAACCTCCAATTGAATTATTATTAGGCTAAAAATTAAACTATAGATTTTGACATATCTTTTAAATCATTAGATTTTTTGTTGTAAAATATGCAAGGAGGTTGACTAAAAAATCCCGTCAACATTCCTTTCATACTCTATCTCAATAGAGATGTAATTCTGCTAGAGGATTTATTTTAAATGACGCAGTCATAACTATTAGTTTTAATTATTTTTCACTACCTTACCATTTAAACTTTTCCAAGTAGTATCATCTGTTTGAAATATACCACGGTTTCATCCTTGTGGTACTTAAATAGTATTAGAAAGGATGTTTGCTGTTGGGACTAAAACAAGTTTATTCTTTCAAAACATGACACAACTTTATACTGATGAGCTGTTTTGTTTGATCTGTAAAAAAAAGTCTCTGACTTGTTCAGAAGTCATTAATCATGTAAGCTAAAGAAATGAGCAACCAACTGTGAGTTAGACTCTTAATTCCATTTAGGATTATGTGGATGTGAAATTCCACGTGGAACTAAACCCTAGAATGAAGTGTATCCAACCTGAAAGCAAAGCAGGCTCAGTACCGTCTGACATTCTTCTCCTTGTTCTTTTTCTCCAAAGTAACCTGCTACCTTGACATCTGCTTTTGACATTTGGCTGATGTTGGAAAAACAAATAGAACTCCGGTAGAAAAAAAAAAAATGATTCTGTTCATTAAGTTTCTACATGTAACGATTAGTATTCTTGATACTGTAAATTTTTGATATGATAAAATTGTCTTCAGGTATATGTTTATCTACATGATATGATACTATGATACTGTAAAATTGCCTGTATCACTGAAGCAATATATTACCTATGTATTACAAACAGGATTTATTCTTTAACCTATATGATAAATGGCCTGTACTTAACTGACATCTCTTAACTCAGGAAACTCAACCAAATCGCTTTAAACTACATTGAGTTATTAATCCATTCACGCACACACTAACACACTGATGACGGCAAGCTACTTTGTAGGCACTTCTGCCCGTGGGCTCACTGACAGAAGTCAGGGTGCCATCCACAGGCGTCACCAGGCCCCTCTCACCCACCAACAGTGCCCAAGGAAACAGCAACATTGAAAGCCAGGTGCTGGGATTTGAACGAATTACCCTATTAGTTAGAAGGCACCTGACACCACTTTTGCCCCCATGTATATAAATAAAGATGAAATCATTACAAATAAATATGCTACAAGTAAAACACAAATAACAAGAAAAACGCTATAAGAAATGTGAAGGCTAAAAGAATCATGTGCTTATGGCAGTGTGCAGCTAAAATAATTAAAGATTTACCGATATCATTGGTGCATCTTCCCTATAAGCATAAATTAGTTCTGATGTACTTGCAATAAGATTAATAGTTAGCCTCTGTCACTTATCTCTTTATTTTGATTCTACTTGTTTTTAGATTTTTGTATTATTATAAGTATGTCATGGGTGCTTTAATCTATAATATCAAGCAACCTCTCTGTTAGAAAGACAGGACCAGAAATAAACTTATCACAAACTTGTCTAAGTACATCTAAGAGCTTTTATTATAATGCAACCTGAGTGTTAGGGAAACGCAGACAATAGAAGGTCCTTTTTGAGACACTCAAGATGACTGCCTGACCTGGGTTCCTTTAAAAGCCTGTTTTTGAGATGTGAAGTGGCACAGATGAAATGGAAGGAATCTCAGTCCTACTTTAATAGTGTAGATGTCCTGATAGATTTGGGAAAGCTGTCCTGTTTGCATATTGAGCTAAATAATGCACTCACAGTATGGTTCCACTCATCTCTTCTGTTCGCAGGCAACTTTGTTTTTGTAGCAGTCAATGATGTTTCCTTTCTGAAGACACTGCACCAAAAGTGCTATCTGTTTTAGATATGGAAAATTAATTCTATAAAATTAAAAAAATTCTCCAATTGTAGATCAATCACTCAGTCTGCCCACATGAGAAATGTTTGCAAAGCAAGAAGGTGAGTCAGACCAAATATTATATTTTAGTGATAGCAAATGCTTTTCAAACCATTAAAAGTCTGAATTACATATATTAAAGTTGTTTTGTTTCATTTCAGAACATTGTTTTATTCTTCAAAGTGTTTTCTCTATCATAATTGATGAACTCAACAAACAGCTGCTCAGCTCAAACCCTACTTGGTTATGTGTTGGTGGGGAGTACTGCAAGATGATTGCTAGTTCTGCAACTCTTGATGTGTCTGTTTAAAACACACATCACTGCCTGCATTGATTAATTAACAGTCAAATATATGAATGCAGTTTTATTCTGAAATATGTGTTCTGGCCAACTGCCAGGTGGCAACTCCCCTCTGCTGCACCTTTCTGTAGCTTCTCAGCTGGTTGATGAGGAGAACCAGGTGGACTCAGTCAGCTGACAATGAGAGAGTGCAGGTAATTTAGGTTTGACTGACCTGTCACTCCTGGTTTGAAGGAGTGCCACAACATGAGAAGCAAACAGCGCTGGTAGCAGATGTAAATTCAGAACTGTACGAAAGTTTTCCTGAAACTGAAGGACAGCTCTTAAGCCTCACAATGCTGTTGCTTGTTTCCTGAGTCTCATTGATGCAGCACATGGACTCTGATTGATTGCTGGTGAAGAGTAGTGAACTGATACTTGGAAAAGAACAGAACTGAAGTTGCTTTTTTTTCTTTTTTTAGTTACTTCTGTTAAAGCGTAAAGCTGCACTTCAACAAACCAAGCAAGAAGCTTTGTTCTTAAATTATTTTTACTAACATCTCGGGAGAAGATGTGGAGGTGGGGGAGGAGTATAAATACCCTGGTGTTCACCTGCACTAGATGGACTAAAACCAGACTGGAGACACAACTGTAAAGCCGTCTACAAGAAGACACAAAGCAGACTGTACTTCCTAAGGAAGCTCAGGTCCTTCGGTGTTTGCAAAATTATGCTACATATTTTCTATAAGTCTGTTGTGGAGAGTGTGATCTCTTCCTCCATCATCTGCTGGTGTAACAGCATCAGAGCAAATGACTTAAAAAAGCTCAACAATCTAATAAAAAAGGCTGGTTCTGTTCTAGGAACTCCATGAGAGCCTCTGGAGATTTTTTCACAAAGGAAAATTTTCCATTTAGTGAAAAAGATCATGGACAACAGTGAGCATCGTCTTCAGATTTTTAAACAACAGAGGGTCTTCTCCAGATCCGGTGCAAGACAGACTGATACAGAAGATCCTTCCTGCCTACAGCAATCAACACCTATAACAACTGATTAAGAGAAAACAAAACCTGAGTTGCTACAACATTTAATTTCTTTTTGGAATAAATGAAGTCTTTTTGAATTGAATTATATACACAGCAGAAAAAAACTGAGATCAAGACTTCTACGTCCTCCATGGCCCCTATGAACTTGCTACTTCCTAAAGTAATGTATAGCTCTACAGTATGTGATAAAGTTGTTAAAGGCAACATGCTAGTTATGCTTCTGTTTTAATGTAGAATTCACATGTTTTCACCTGCTTTTTTCAAGAACCTGTCTCTTACTATTGAAACAATGGCGAAACTTAAAAACTTAAAGCATAGAGATCCAGAATTTTCATCAAACAGTTCTTCCGTTTTATAGTTATTGGAAGTTGTTGTTTCTGGACGTTTTCACTGTGTATGCAAACTGACAGAGGTCAGTGAGTGAGGTCGGGATTCAGCAGATACAGTGCTGTAAAGCAATTTATAAACAATAATGACATGGCTCTAGAGAATCAACTACTGTTTTAAGCCATGGAAGCAGTTTCAAAATCAATAGTATATATTTCCCAGTTCCCAGAATTTACTTTATATTCCATCATGGTTAGCTGGAACCAGACCATTACTCATAAAGCAAAAGACAGCCGACTCTCCATACTGGGCCTCAGTTTGTTCAGAAGTTTACATCATGAGGAATGTTTAACAGGTAATTCTAGTACTTTGGAAAATTCATTTAAGATGGCCACATTTTGAGCTAGAAAATTTACAATAGTGCACCAACAAATGCATGTATACAGGCTAAAGACATACCCTTTTCCTTGAGGAAATTATAATACAATACAATGCAATATAATATATATGTACACCTAACTTGTATATCACCAAATCAGCATCTTTATTTTATTTTTTTGTTGTTGTTGTAACATCTTTAAAATGCAGTGTTACATTTGCAATTCAGTGCTTAAAATTTTGTCTAAACACATAAAAGGGTCATTTATATATTTTTTATGTTGCTTTGAAACAATTCTCTTATAATGTGGAAGGAATTGTTTAATTCAGCAGGCTTAATTTTCTGTCGGCCAGTTGCCATACTCAACCCTTACTTGAATCCCTTTTATTGGTTGATCAAGATTTTCTGCTTATTTGAGATAATAGAAAATAATATAAGAAGTGTGTTCACATTTGTGTGTATAAGAGGGTGTGCGTTTGTGTATATGTTCCTGTCACTAAGGAAGATTTATGGGCTGCATGGCTACAATCGCCCCACTAGTTAAGCCAAATTACCTCTGCTGTCTCATTTTCTTTCCCTTTCTCTCTTTCACCACTTTCATTGGTTCCTTCACATGTGCACAGACACCCAAACACACAGATAAACATGAACATGGCCAAAGGGCTAAATGACCATTTAAAGGTCAGAACCATTAACAGGAAAATTGTAATTATGGGGACTGTGATTAACAAGGATAACACACATTCACATAATTGTCCAGGCCTAGATGATATGCAATCACTTTGTAGACACCACGCTCTCTTTAAAGGTCCTTATATGCTGTGGTTTCACCCCCATCCCCACCAAAAAATAGATATTTTTGAAAAAAAATCAAATCACTTGGTGAAAAACATAGATTGATCACACACGAACGCTTATGTTTTCAAGCCTCTATTTTTGTTTAATAAGATTTCTTTTAACTATACTTTCATTCCATAATGCAATGAGAAACTGAATAATTTCCTTAAAAAAACGACACTAACTTAATGTGTTGTTTCCACAGGAAGTAGAGCTTGAAAAAAGTCAATCAGATCTTTGACCTGTGAGTGGTCTTATTTGCCAAACTTTGGTGTATATATGCTAAAAAAGGGTTAGTCTAAACTGCAAGAAACTAAATTATTTGAGTTTAGGTTCCCTTTCAGATCTTTTTCTCCATGTAATGATTAAGTGCTAGTCTGAAATGTTTTATGTAGTTTATTAGTTTCCTGTAGGGACACATGTTAAGGAATAAGAAATGTCACACAAAGTTTTTGTTGCCTGTGTATTTGCAATGACCATCTTTTGCCAGCCTTTTGTTGGCACAAATGATATATTAAAAATCCCCATCTGTGACCACATATTAATTTCAGCGTTTGTACATAATGTCAGTCTGGGTAAATAATAGTTCATGTGGTAGAAATAATGATTTGAATCCTGTTTTTATTTGTCTCTTAAAAGACAAATACCCACTAGAGACTAGGCTGTGCTCCATAAAATTACCTGCTAAAGAGATACTATAAGGATGATTCCTGTGTGCAAGGCAATCTTGGTTACCACAAAAACAAAACCAAGGTGGGACTTCAACTGTAAAACTTCTACCTGCCTACCAATTACCTCCTTGTGCCTCCTTGCTCCAGTCTGTAGGTTCAGCTCCATGCTTTCACCTTAGCTAATCATCGTTCAAGACTTCTTTCATTTAAACCTTCAAATCAAAGGATGCTTTTCCTTTTCCAGCCAAACTGCAACCCTCCTCTAACCTAGATCTAACTACTTCTCCATTTATTTATTATATATTTAGTTATGACGTATTGAGACTTCCATTTTATCATGTGAAGACTTTTCAACTGCTGCTTTCTGTGTATGAGTCTCTTGAGATTGAAATGTCATCTATCTAAAAAAATTGTCAGGTTGTTTATTTTTTGGAAACAAAAGTCTCAAATCAAAATCGGTTTTAGTTGAAACTTTATCACTCTCAAAACAAAATGAATTAAATGTATTTATATAGTGCCAGTTTCAATCTCATGTCACATCAAAGCACTTTTCAGATTCAGCCCATCAAATCATATACAAATGTTGGTTAAAAGGTTTTCAGTTTAAGATACCCTAGCAGATTGCATCTAGACATTGCCTTACAAAATTTAATGAAAAATTTGAGTTTTTGATACAATAAAATACTTATTTATTCTGAAGGTCATTTATGAGCACATTAAGGGCCAGTGGTCTGCTTAGTAAAGTTTGTGTATGCACAAACAGGGCCTGAAAAAGCAAAGGTTATGATTTATACTAAAATAATTTGTCAAAATGTATGATTCCTCACGCAAACTCTTACCCTCCTGTATGGTTACAAATAGTTTGGAGAGAAAGAGAAAATAGTACCATAAATGGTAACTAAGGTGCAGAACTTTACCAATATTACATCATGATGTCTCTCAGACATTTGAGTTCACTTTGTAGGAAACTTTAATCACAGAGCGACTTTATCCATCCTGCAAATTCAGTGTGATATTACTGACAGGTCCTGTTACAAATTATAGAAAAACAAGCTTAAATTCAAAATCAAAGTCTGCACATATTGTAATGTTTCCTCACCATCACATTCCACTATCTTGTGATCAACTGGGTGAGTTGTATCACAGATCAATATATGAATATGAAAAAGAGGAATTCACATGAATTGCTGTAAACACATTAATACTGATGAACCCCCAGTGTGTAATTGTGCGCGATAGATGATTTAACTATTCTGGAGACTTTGGAAACATGAGTATCAGGAGGAAATGCACTTTTAGAGATCACCAATGTTTGCTGATCCAGGTTGATGACTGGTTATCAACTGATCCAAAGCGTTGGACCCATCCCATCCCTGATCACCACAAGTGTTAAACAGAAGGAAGTCAGAGCACATAAATTCAGGGTACCTGGGTGCATGGTTCTAAAGAAACACAAATAAATATAAATAAACAGTGGTACATGCAGAATTTAACGTATTTTCATAGATTATTAATACAAAAATTTTACTTATTTAATCTGGATCAAAAATGGATTTGGCTTCTACATACTTCTATCCTGCAGTCAGTTTATTAAGGATCCAAAATAATCAAAGAATCAGAGTGAAGGTGTCATTAATAATACTTTCATTTATTTACTGTTACTAAATTTGTTTTCTGACTTTCCACCTCTTACCCAAGCACCTCGGTTAAACTGCGCTTCATTCTGCTCCCCTGGCTGTGGTTGCCATCCAACCAATAAATAACACGGATCAGCTGGCAGATTTGCATTTACACAATGACATTCATGCAGTGCTTTGCATGGACCTTTTATAGTTGGATGTGGGTGTAAAGTGGGCCGAACATAAGATAAAGCCTTGGACACAAACTTTGAGGTACAGCTGTGATCTAAAAATTTTTTTTTAGCACCCTCATTTTTTAGCTGTTTGATCTAACTACACTTTTAGTATGGATTCCACTCATTGTTTTATGAATGAGATCCCTGATCTTTAAACGATTTCCATATATTTAAACACGTACACACTTGTTTGCATGCACAAAGTAAATGTTTAAAGAAAGAGAAAAAATGTTTGCATGCTTAATTCTGCTGGCAGCATGTGGAATCTTTTCTTTGCGTGTGTACCTTTATGTAGATATGCAGATCATATTCTAATGACAAAGGTGAAGGACATGCAAACATAAATGCTTACTGGGTGCAAAATGCTTTTTTAAATCTAAAACTTTAATTGGGTCAGGACATATAAAAATAACAGAGGTTTAGCAACACCAGTTGAGCTAAATAAAATCACAAAATCAAGGTCAGTAGAGGTCTTCTTGATTCTCAAAGTGCGCAGAGGTCGGCAACTCTCTGCAGTCAGGTCAGTAGCTAAAGACCTACAAATCTCATGTGGCCGTCAGATTAGCTCACTAACAGTGCACAGGGAGCTTAGGGGGTTGTTTTTCCTTTGCTGAGCAGCTACATCCAAGCCTTCATTACCAAGCGCAATTCAGAGTGTTTTAAGCAGTGGTGTAAAACGGCCTGTCACTGGACTTTTGAGTGTTTCAGACATGTTCTCTTTGTTTTGTATGTATTATTCGGATCCACTTTAGCTCCCACAAAGTGGTTGCTGGTCTTCCTGGGGTCCACGAAATGTTAAAATTACAATGTATGAATCACATCAAAATACAATAAAATACTTTACAATTTATTTATCACACTTAAGTACACAAAATTACAACATACTTAGAGGAAATAATATAGACCCAAAATATGCAACATAATTCAAATAAAAAGGAGCAAGGAATCATTCCTCTGCTTTTGAGATTCAATATAAAACTCTTGGTTTGGCAGTCATCTCTACAATCAAACATACGTTAGATGCATACCTCCACTGTCGAGTGTAAACATTGGTGGACTGCGTTATATTGTGTGGCTATTTTTTAGCGGTTGGGATCCCCGGCATGTCCAGCAAATAGAACTGCTGTTTTCTAGCACACCAATTTGGATGTTTTATGCTACCAACTCAAGGGACACCTGAAGAAACCTTTGAAAAGTTTGCACATTGCATCTCTAAAGGTATTAATAGTGTTTTATACATCTTTGAAAACGCCTTAAGAAGGTTTTAGAGATTTATCACTTTGACAAAATTGTTAAAGAAGAAATGTGATTTGCTGCCACTAATTAAGGTTGTTGCAGAACTGTAAAAACAGTACCACATTGTTAGAAACTCAAATACTCTATAATATACTCTAAATAAAAATCACCAGAGAGACTTAATAAACAATGAAAAAAAAATCTTTGCTTTTATATTTATAGTTTTGGGGACATTTTAAATTACTTTAATTTTATAATGTGCTTCGTAAAACAATATAAATGTATTACATTCGTAACTTGGCTAATTGATATTTTGTAACTCAATATTTAGGCACATAGTTTTTATCGGAACACTAACTTCAATTATTCATAAGCATACATTTTATCACTAAACGTCTGAAAGCTAACATTACACAGAGATACGTTCATGTTTTTTTTCTTCATTGGGTTTTGCTCCATTAATCATTACAATACATCTAGAAAAGTAGAAGACAGATTTTTTTAAATAATGTTTATTTATGAACAAATGAAGCCTCAATCTACCCGGTACAATCCAAATTGTAAACTTGAAAAACTATTGAAGATCGTGAAGTAAAAATGTTTTTAATTATGTTTTACTAAATATTCCATCACTGAAGCAAAGCTGAATAGATATTTGATATTAACCATATTGTATACACACAAACATATACACATACACCAAACATAAAACAAATGATTCAAGCCTTTTCCACCAAATATTTTTTGAGGGAATGGTTAATCTTAAATACCACTATGCTTCTTTAGTTTATTTTAAAATAAAGCATTAAAATTAAAGCATTTTTTAAAGATATTTTAGTTTTCTTATTTGTCTGTTCCTAAACACAACAGTAAAATGTTTTAAATACAGTATATGTATTTAAATATTGTAAATACAGTATAACTGTTATATTATTTATTCGTGCCCTCTGATGCATGAATTATGAATCCCTGAGACAAGATTTTTTTAAAAGGGCATGAAAAAAACAAATATGAACTTTTTTTTTTCAAAAATGTATTTTTTCCAGGAAGTTACAGAAATGTCCACTACAGTGGACTACATGCGCTTAAGCACTCAACATAGAACAGTATAAACTTAACTGAAGAATAATTTTATCTGAGTTTCATCATAAATCCATGACCACATATTTCATTGTGGGCTTTGAAAAGCACTTGAACATGCTTTCATTCACTCTAACATTCTATAGCCCCTCTGTTAATCCAAACCAAGAGAACAATCTTCATCAAACAACTCCTCTTCTAACTTCT
>JAUZNJ010037815.1:0-11317 GCA_034780135.1 Jordanella pulchra | reverse complement strand
TGGATGGATGGATGGATGGATGGATGGATGGATGATGGATGGATGGATGGATGATGGATGGATGATGGATGGATGGACGGATGGATGGATGGATGGATGGATGGATGGATGGATGATGGATGGATGATGGATGGATGGATGATGGATGGATGGATCTCCAGCAAAGAAAGCAAACAACATGGAAATGAGAGGCAGTCTGAAGAAGTTACCCGTTTATCACAGAGACATGCAAGACTTACTGAGAACACTCACCAGTTTTCCTCTCCACTGTCGCCACATGCATGCTTAGTGTGAGGGATTGCTGTCGAGTTAAAGAGTCGATGCAATCAGCTGGTTTCCCTTAGATAGAAAACTTTTAACTAATCTGATTGTATGATTCAATTAAATTTTCTCTATAAAGAGCCTTGAGATGAGATGTGTTGTGAATTGGTGCTATGGAAATAGACTGACTAGAAGCCAGAATACCAGGAGAAAATCCACACAAGAAGCCCATCTAACCCTGAGCAGTGAGGCTGGAGCCCGGCCAGCGTTGCAGCTCCTATTCAAGTTTCAGTTTCTCAAGATAGCAAGATGTTTCCTGTGGGCCTTTGCAAAGGAAATGATTCCAGTTCCTGCATTTTTCCACACCGAGCCGCTCTGTCATTCAGCCTCTGTCTCATAGCACACCTGATAGATTATTAAAATTGTTTAAATAATCACATCATGATAAACATCAATAGATATCTTTAAAAAGAAGCATTCGATCAGAATAATGAGGATGAAGCCTGTAGAGGAAATGTTTGAGTGGATTTCAGATGTAGAAACAGGAGAGTCTGTGGCTGAATGTCTGAACTTTGACTACACTCCTCACAGACGTTTTTCTAAAACTCCTACGTTTCATCAGCAGTAAATCGTTTATTCTAAATCCAGTCCCTATAAAAGCTTGGAGCTGATGATAAGCGTCCGACTGCACTGAGGTGTCTGAGAAACGTCCTGAGAGCATGAATGCAGCTGTCAGCCCACAGAGCCCATGTCTGTCACACAAACAGACAATTTGTTTGCTTGCCCCTCGATGTTCGCTCTAGTAAACATTCCCATCTGATCCTCAGAGATTTTGTCAACAAGTTTGACTGGACTGGAAACCGTTTTCTCCTTTCATGGAGCCAGCGCTCTGAGATTGTTTTTCTTTCTTCTGGCAGAGTTGAAACATTACTGCTGGCTGTTGGTAGATGTAAATGTGAACTTGCTTTTTACACACAGAGGACGCACATGAATTCTGAGAGAGATGCTATCAGTTCTACATTGGGAAACATTTGAATGTGTCTACTGGAGCAGCAGCTTTAATTCACAACAAGCCTGGACTATTTATTGACCTTTAACATGAAAATATAATAGAGATAAATATAAGATTCACAGCAAAGGGAAAAGGCTTTGATCACTAAGAAAGTAAAGCAATGTTACAGGACTAAATATAAGAATCAAAAGCAGGAATAAAAACTTTGATGACCTGCTGTTATCAATGGATTAAAACGGTAAAGTGTTAAAAAGAAAATGATCTCTCTGCCAGCAAGAACAAGAACAACAACAAGCAGCCCTTCAGACACAGACCGGAGCTCGGTTTCACTGAGCAGGTTTAACAAACTCAGACTCTAATCCTCAACTCTGAACTGATCTCTCCTGAGGCTGGAAACTAGTCGAACTGTAATAAGACATTTCCTAAAATACATTATTGCAGCAGAAACACAATTTCAGAAAATAATTTAAAAAAATGATACTAGTAGAGTTAAGTTTCATAAACCTAGAGATGTTTACACATTTTAAGTTGTTTTGAAATTTATCAGCTTGACTGAGCATGTATTTATTATATCAGAAATACATTTCTTTGTTATCTAAATAGTTAAAGCAATGACCAGTAACAGGAGGAAAATGGAGATTTAAAATTTATTTCTAGACATTTAGAATGTTTAGATATGAAGAATTTGATTTTGTTTGAGATGTTTTGACAAAAAAAAATAAAAATAAATAAATATTCAGACAAACTAATCAAGATCAAAACATCTGTTTATCATTTCCAGTAATTCTTTGGACGAGGATCCAATAAAGACTGAGCGGCATTAATTCATAGAACTATTCAATATAGAGAGGGTTCTCAGAGCATCTAGATGTCCTTTATCTTCAGAAAGTTATCTTTATAAGCACTACTGTTCCACCTCCCAATCCGTCACATCATCTGTCCAACATTAGCAGCATCACACAGACGTCTTCAACAGGGATTTAACAGCACTAGATATCAGAGAAAGATCACTGATGTGTGATAACAGCATTATAGACAGACACTGAGTGTTTACGGTGTGATGCAGACAAGAAGAGGAACCCATGGGACGATGCACAGGTCCGACCTGTTTCAACAATGTTTCTAGACGTCATCTTCATCTGCTGACAGCTGACTGGACCTAAATAGATACATTGATCCAATACCAGTTCAACCGGTAAACTTTCATAGTTACAACAGGCAAGGCAGACTGTTTGGATACTTATTAGTTTGTCTGAATATGCATTTCTGATATTTGAAATACATGTTTCTTTGTCAAAATAACATTTCAAACAAAATGACACTCTTCATTTCAATAATAAGCATTGTGTAACATAGAGGATCAACGGACAGATGGTCTTTTCTTTTTCATGTGGGTCTCTGAGGAAACATGTATGAAATGCATCAGGTTCTTGAGTTGAGTTCTGGGTGGACTTTATCTTACTGGAGTTTATTAACAGGTAACGATGCAGTCAAGATGCTGTCAGCTCCCATAGCTCAACAGTTGAATGACACAAAGACATGAGTGTCTACTATTACATTTGGTTTGTTTGTTGGTTTTTTTCAACAGAGCTTTATGGATCATTTTTAGCGACAGTCACATCATCATTAACTTGTAAACAGTGTGCTGTTGTGTGACGTCTACATCCTCCCTCCCACCTGTAGGTCCCAGGTCCTGAAGGTCGTAAAACATTTTATCAGTGGAACCAACCGGAACACAGACGAGATTGGATTTCAGGAAAACAAATGTAATTTAGATAAAAGAAATGTGCTTTGTGAATGTAACCACACTCCTGGTGTGAGTGTCTGAGTTTTTGTGTGAGTCTGAACTCCTTTCAGGTTGAGGATCTCTGCCGGTGTCTGTGGCAGTGGGTCCGTGGTAGCACCTGTCATCAGGCTATTTATCCAAGCAGCCAGAGATTTAAGGAGCAGTTTGCCAACCCAACTGCTTACAGCTCCTGCAGGACTAAACAGCAGTTTTATGTAAAAACTTTCTAAATGTATTTCTGATATGTTATGTTTTTGTCTGCCTCTCCCTTTTTTGTCCCTCCTAGTTCAAGGACTTTGGTTCCTTCCAAGTTTTTGAAGACCTTTGCTGGACAAACCGGGCTGCTCCTGTTCTCCAACTGGACCTGCTGTTTCCTCCTGGAACTCAAAGACCCAAAACAAACTTGGATCCAGGCCTTGAATCCTGTGTCCCCTAAACCTTCAGACCTCAAATAGGATCACATCCCCCGGCAGTCCCAGCCTGTGCTGAGCACTGTTGGTCAGCTGCTTACTCATCATGTAAGCAATACTTCAACCATCTCCACTCATCCTCTTCTCCTTCCTACAGAACCACTCCACAGAGCCTCCCTTTGCCTTCTTGTTTCATCCTTGAAATGGAAAGCAAAATCATACCTTTCAGCTGCTTTCTAGAGTCCTGCTTTGATTCTGCATGTGGTTAAAAAACTTCCTAGTACCATGACATCAGCACCCAGAAGAGTTTGTGGTTAAAACCCAACTGCAAAGATGACTGTGGGAATAATGCAGCCTGAACTGCTGGACTGGATCTGATCATGACTTCAGAGGTCACCAACCCTTTAAGGCGTGGAGCTACGTCATGTGTACTGGGTCATAGGAAGGGCTACCAGTACTGACTTATGTACGGAGGAGTCAGCGTTCAACTCAACCTCGTGCATAACAAACATGTTTCCTTTTAGAAATTGTCATTTTCAAATCTCTATAAATGTGATTAAAAACTTAGCCCACCGCTGATTTGTGCTGTTTTCAGAAGATGCTAAGGGCCCCAATGTGGTCCTTGAGGGCCGCCTGGTACCCACTGGCACCGTGTTGGTGAGCCCTGATTTAGATCATTAGGACACAAACTGTTGTGAAGGTATAGTTCAGGTAACTGAATATTGCATAAATATGGACTCTTTCAAAGTCTGAATATCACAAACGATTAGTCAGGATCAACTACTGGGATGCCCATTAAAGATGGTGTTAAACCAGTGATTCAACATTCACAGGGCGTAGAGAGGTTCATGCATCTCTGAATGAATGAAATGCTAATATTTAATAAGAGAAGTGAGCGGTGCCACCTGCAGCCTGGCTGTAATAGGCCACTGCATAATGCATGTAATCCAATAAGCACACAGTGAGGGCCTGGGTTTTTAATTTAGGTCCCCAGTCAGTATCTGTTACACAGAGGATCTCTGAATATCGCTCTGCTGCCTAATTATCCCGGCAGAGCATAGGGAGCAGAAAGCTTTGCGTCTCTTCTGCAGCTCTAGGCTGCGGGGGGGCAGCAGCTTCCGACCATCCTGCCCTGAAGGATTCCTGCAGCTCATAAACATAAAAAACAAAAACAAAAAAAGACTGCAGGTTTCAAAATCAGAGGCTACGTCTACTCAATCTAATCTGTTGTAGTGAGATGTGAGATTTAAAATATGATTAAGTTCAACCACCCCAGCAGCTCCTCCTGTTTGTCCTCCTCATCCAACAAAGCTGCTGTCTAACATCTGTGCTGACTTTGATGCTGAGGTTCAAACTCTGTGATTCAGCCCATAAATTGTTGACCATCACATCAGAAGGTCTGGACTAAGAATTTGGACGTTTTCTTTCGTACTGAAATATGAAGACAAGATGGAAAGCTGATGCATCAAAAACACATCTGAATTGACTTTAATCAATACCCCCACCCCGCTGTGGTTAGCATAAAGGCTTCGCTTACCCACACTCATCCTATTTCTGATGATCAGAAAAGGTTGATTGAAACTAAAACTCAAATGAACTCCCTTAAATTCGCAAAAACGTTTTTATACTTGCTTGAGTTGGTTTTTGACTTTTGCGAAATAGGGTCAATGCGCAAAACAGGAGATAGAAACAGTTTTCCTGATCAATTGTGACGTAGCGAACTTTAACTCACATGTTTAATCAGCTGTTTATGCTGTCAGTGTTTTCCTGGATGTTCCTATTATGAGCATCGTTATATAACATGTTAATTCAACACATTCGTTAAAACTTTCCTCCATTATCGATCTTTGGTCAGTTGTAGACTCCAGCCTTTACTTCCTGGTTATTTATTATTGTTGCTGCGGAGCTACTAGGATATCTGCATTAAAAATATTTCCTAATAACTCTGAAGCACCTGGTTTGTTCTGTTGCAGGAATTTAATACAAAATTACATAAAATTAATGTTCTGTTATCAACACTTAAAGACTCAATTACTTAATTTTTTCTGATTTCTGATTAGGCAAATAATTTAATTAATTATTATTTGCCAAATGTTTTATTTACGTGTAGGAGTTGCATTGTAAATTAAGCTAATATGACCCGATTCCCAAACTCTTTGTGATAAATGTTATTTTTCAAACACAAAATCTATGCCAAATGGTGAGATCATGGCATCATTTTATTGATTATGTTTATCTGCCATTTTCAGTTCTTGTTCTTTGTGTTGGCAGTAGCTACAGGCTCCCTGCACAGGTGGGTTAACTAGGCCTATCCTGATGCTTATCTGCTTATCTTCCTTTGTCCAACAATAGAGTGGTTGTGTTGTTCACACGTCTAAAACATTGTAAAATATATTTCTATTTTACTAATAGGAAACCTTATATTCAGGTTTTGTTTTGTATGAGGATTAAAAACACACAGACAATAGAAAGAAATGTGGCTCCAACCATCCACTGACACGAAGTTAAATGATTTCTTTTTTTTCCCCCTTTGGTTTGATATAAAAAAGGAAAATCCCTTAATATGCATACCCACTGATCTAAATCAATAAAATATTTTCTATAAGGTTTTCTTTTAATCTAATTGTTTTCAGAGAGCTTGGGGTGAAGATTATCAGGGGATTTCTCGCCTTCGTTCAGTGAAATCTGCTGAAAACCAGCAGCGGGAAATTTGTTTCTGCTCTGATTTTCACATTTCCAATAAAGGAGCCTAAACTAAGGACAGAGATATTTATATCCTGATCACTCTCGCAAAACAGAAGCTTTTATTTGGTATTTATGTATAACAGTATGTATATGACAGACTCCTGCCTAGATTTTTACATTCACTTGCGTTGTGACGTCATCAGTATGATGAACGTGTTAATCTGGATCAGTGCTGCAGCAAGAAGGCCTCTAGTTTAGTTTTTGATGTGATTATAGATCAGTAAAAACAGAACAACAAATGTGAAGACTGAATCATTGGATGTTATCATTTTTTATTTCGCATAGAAGTCAGAGAGCTTTTCTAATATCATTCATTCTATTCTTTCCTCCATCTGTTCTGAAGTAAACCCCTGAAAACTGGTTGGAGAACATGGTGCCTGTGGGCTCCAATGCGCCCCAAAGGACCACACGAGGAGCCTCTGAGCTGCTTAAAAAAGAAAAACTATCTTTAATGTTGTAGCCTGAAGTCCTCATAATGAGGTGAGTGACATTGTGTTGGTGTTTGTTCGTGTGTTCAACAGAAATTTAAGAAACCAGCTGATGAAGTTGAGCTCTTCTTCATCCACAGTAGAATATATAAAGGAAAAGTCTGCAGTTATCAGTAAAAAAACAATGTTTTTATTTACATTTTTTGTACTACAAAGTTTATAGATAACTTTCTAGTTTATTGTAGATTTTCCCGATGATCAGTTTTAGGCATAATAACTGTGCTCTCTCTGGAGAAACCAGGGCTCAGGCTAGCTAATGCTTCAAAGCAGTTTGGTTAATGCATAGAAGTCAGGCTGTGAGATAGGATGATAGCATGAGACTTAGAGCGGGCATACACTGTACGATATTTTCAATCTTTGCACTCAGCTGCAGCTCAAACTGTACGATAAAACTGCAGGGTTTAAACGTTAACTACTCACGATGTTTCTTCTTAACCTGTACAGTCTTACTGCTCACGCTGTACTTTCAAAAACCACACGTCCAACTCAGTGTCAAGAGATTGGGCTGGTAAGACTCGTCAATCCTATGTTTTTATCAGTGAAGAAGAAGAATTTTGCACATCCAGTGTGCAAGGTTCAGGTAAATCGGCTCTGCCTTAACAGTAGGATTCGCACATGAACACCTCACGAGGGCGAACTGAATTTAGAATATGTATGATTTTCTCCCAACTGTATGGTTCCAGATCGGGAAGTGTCATGACAGGCTGAATTAATATAAAATAAGTTCTTTTTTTATAACCTCTATTATAGGAACTGGTTTGCATTTCTTTGCCAAACATCCTAACATTCAGTCCGAGTGTGCGTTTACCTAGTATTACCAGAAAAAAACATCTAAAATAATAATAATGATAATAATAATTGTACAGCGGTTCAGTGTAGAGATAAAGGTCTGAAGAATGAGCAGTAATGCAGATAATTTCAACATGTTACAAAGCAATGCAACAAGAGGAAACAAGGAAAACAGGTTTGCGGACTGATAGAAGAGTAAAGTAGTAGTAATCTTTACTTTGATGTTTTTCTTCTTTTTATGTTCTTACTCTGCTATACAAATCTGTTACAAAGAAAATATTAACTGTTCATCCCATGCTGTGAACAGAAACGTTTATTAAGACGCTCTAATTACAGCTGAACACTTCTTATGTTGTATCCACCGCATCAATCCTGAAATTCTGAGACAATTAATGATGACTTAAGTATATAAAGTCACACACAGGGTTCCAACCTGTGAATAAAGCACCAAGTGTTGCTTAACAGACAATAGTGCACAGTACTGGTGGACAGCTATTAGCATTCAACGCCATGCTGCCCCTCAGTCAGTAAAGGTTATGAGGCCTTTAACGGACAAACTGGAATCCATCAATCCACAGAAAAGAGATGTTTGAGGTTACTGGCAATCATTCAGAGAAGACCTCTGTCAGGTGAGACCAGGACAACAACAAAAAACTGCAAGTCTTTTCCTGACTACAGGCTTTGGTTAGTACAGGAAATATTCATTATAAAATTATTAAAATCAGTAAAGCCTCTGAGGAGGGCTGAAGGATCTACTCTCTATGTTTATGTTTGAGAAGTCCCACTGGATTAAAACACAACGTATATGGAACAGTTTTCTTCTAAAATCGCACTCCTTAAGGTGGCTGCATATTCGAGTAGCTGTGCGAGCTTCATTCTGGTGTTCTTTTTTAGAAGAACTTTAGCTCCTCTGTTTTGTGGATTAGACTTTCTTTCCTCCAAGGGTTTTGACTCTGGTGTTGACTGTTTGGTGTTTAACACCTGCAAGCAGCTCATAAACATCACTAAAGGTTAAATAATACTGAAACTACTTAAAGTACCTGCTGACTTGAAGATTAGGCACCTCGGATACAGAGCAGGAACCAGGAGAAGAGAGAGGAACAGAAAATTCAAGTCATCTCTTCCATCTTATCAATATAGGTAATGTAAGATCTTTAGGAAACCAGTTAGAACTCCAAGCCGTAGCAAGGACCCAGACAGAATATCAGTAATATTATGTGTTTTACTAAAACATGGCTGCAGGTTAATATCTCAGACTGCAGTGTCTCTTTCCAAGGCTTTCTGACCATACGAAGACAGAGATTTAAAGAAGACAGAAAAACTCAGATGAGGTGGGTTGGCATTGCTTGTGAACAACATATGGCAGGGGTTATTGGCCTGCAGCAAATTTTGAAATTACAATTGAATATGGCCCGTGCAAGAGCTTGAGCTCAACTCAGTTGCACTTCTCAGTTTCAACACTAGATGGAGCCAGCCACACAAACGAAATTAAAGAAGAACCGTTACCTCGAGTTACCAGCAATGGCAGCACTGAAGAAACACAAAATAGCAAGTGAGTGTAGGAGATTTCAAGTACGGTGGGAAAATGAGTATTTTTTCAAAGAATTCAATGGAAAGTGTGTCTGTTTGATTTGCAATGAAGATGTTGCTGTGATGAAAGAGTATAAAGTCTGTGACATTATGAGACCAAACATCCACTGGTGCCGAACAAACACAGATAGTCAAGCAAATGGCAGCTAGCCTGCAAGCTCAACAACCGTTTTTTTTTTTCCGTGCTAACAAAATTCAGGAAAACGCCACAACAGCAACTTATGAAGTCGCTAAACTTATTGCCCAGCACGGCAAACCGTTTTCAGACGGTGATTTCATAAAGCAGTGCCTCATCAAAGTCACAGAAATAATGTGCCCAGAAAAAGTGTTTGATTTCAACAATGTGAGCTTGTCCAAAAATAATGTGGTGCGGAGAATAGAGGACTTGTCAGCTAACTTGAAACTGTCTGAAACGCTGTCTGATATCAAGTCTGCTTTTCCAAAGGCCGACCTTACTGCTAAAAAGGAAAAATATGTGTGTGTGATTGAATCTCTCCTGACAGAACCAGCGTGTCCAAGATTTTTCTGTCATTGAAAAACAAATCAAGCTGTTCTCGACCCCCTTCCTGGTGGATGCAGAAGAAGTGGAAGAGAGTCTGCAGTTAGAGCTGATTGAAATGCAATGTGATGATTCTCTGAAGAAGCAACATCAGCTTCTCTCCTTCCCTGAAATCTATCAGAGTTTGGATAATGCCAAGTTTCCTCTGATGAGACGCCACGCAAAAAGAATGATGAGCCTGTTTGGCTCAACACACATATGTGAACAAACATTTTCTCTGTTAAATCAGAACAAAAGCAGACTGAGAACCAGAATGAGCGATAGCCATCTCTGTTAAGTCCTTCGTGTTTCAACCACCAAACTTTCTCATGTCCACCATCCTTCAATCCAAAGGACAGCATCACTGCTCCCAGTGCAATGTTTTTCACATTATAGGCGAGTTAGAAATAAACACAGTATTCATGTGTTAATATGCCACCTCTAGTGTGTGTGGCCTGGCCTGTTTTTATTTTTCTGTATTTGGCCCTCATGAAAAAAGTTTGGAGACCCCTGACATATGGTGTCATCCAGGACATGTTACTTGAAGATTCCTCACTTGCAGCCTATATATCGCTTTACAGTCGCTTTCTAAACATGGGAGAGCCATCCCACCTTCATTTAGCTTGTGTCAGTTTCTCATAGTCTGTCCTTGGTGGCTGTTTTCCCCAAAGAAAGTTTGAGATTCTGTTCCACTTAGTAAAGCAATTCGACTAAATAAAGCAGCATAGGCAGCATGATTCTTTTTATCATTACTTATTCAGTTACATGAATGATATTACTTAAAAAGTGGTATTTGGACTCCTAAGTATTAAATTAGACTGTGATTCCAGGTACCATTTAAAACAGGCTTCCCCAATCTCGGTGTCCTGCAGCTTTTAGAGCTTACCCTGGTTCAGCACAGCTGATTTCCATTCACAGGTGATTAACAACCTTTTGCTGAACTGCAGTCATCAGAATCAGCTGAGCTGAAGCAGGAAACCTCTAAAAGCTGCAGACACACCGGCCCTCAAGGACCGAGATTGGGGAAGCCTGATTTGAAAGATTCAAATGCTTTTGATTGGTTGTTCAGATTGTGCCGATAATGTTGGAGATACTTTTCAGACAATAAATTACAAGAGTTGTTGGACAAAGCTTGTTGGACATCCATAGGCTGCTAGGAGCCGATTCAAACACACTCAGTTTTACAGAAGACATCCGGACTTCTGATATAAGTTTAATGTCCATCAAAAAAAAGCAATACCTCCTAGCATTGATGAACCTCCACCCAAAAGGTGTAGTCTACTGTTTACAGACACGATGAAATCCTGAGGGAGAACACACACTGTGTTCAGATTCGTTTGCGTCCTGGGGAGGCCTGATTTGTTGGCCAGTGGCGTCATAGCGCCGCACCTCGGCCTGCTCGGATTGTTAGACTCCTTCGTATGCAGCCGACAAATGCAGCCCTCTTTTTGCCTATTTTGAAGGATGGGTCCCATGTATCCTACGCAGCCTTCGTTTTCTCACGATTTATTGTGAAAAAAGACAAAAAGTGGTGAATATTGGAAATGCAGTTTAATATAATAAAATTAAGTGAATAATTCCGTCTGAAATTAATGAAAATATATTTTTAAAAAGATTATGGAGTCAGATATGTGGCGGTAATGTTTGGTTTATTCTGTGACTGAGTTCATGGGTTCGGCTGATATTTCAGCTCAGATT